>JAANYP010005843.1:0-288527 GCA_020465985.1 Centrapalus pauciflorus | reverse complement strand
GTGGGAAATATAAATACATATATATATATATATATATATATATATATATATATATATATATATATATATATATATATATATATATATATATGTATACATACATATATATGTATAGATATGTACATATATATCTATACATATATATGTATCTTGTATGTATATACACATATACATGCATACATACAGACACACAAGTACGCGCGCACACACACACACACACACACACACACACACACACACACATATATATATATATATATATAGATACGTACATACATATGTATGTATATATAGATACATACATACGTATGTATGTATGTATGTATGTATGTATGTATATATGTCTATATAAATACATATTGTGAAGACCACCCCTTACGGGGCAGTCTCAAGCGTTTAGGTACCACAATTATACAACATAATATCAATCATAAACTAAGATAAAGTAATTAAGTGCGGAATTTCAAATTACAGTACAACTATTAAAGGTTTAATACAAATTTTTAGTACGGTCATACAAATTTTAAATTTAACTAAAAAAGGTACAAGACTAGTCTATTACATAACTTCCATAAATCAAAGTAATTCTACCCAACCACCACAATCATTATTCTCGAAGTTGTACCCAAAAAGGTCGTTGAGTAGTGGTCTATGAAAACTTCAACTTGATGCTGAAAGACCTAAGAACTAGGTCCAACAGGTGCTTTGCCCTTATCTTTTCCAGTAAGCAAGGCTTAGTGAGTTTACAGATTTATCAGAATACATGCATCACAACAAGGCGGAATGTGGGCACAGCGTGATATAACTTGACTGCCGACACAGCCACGCAAGGATGAGACATAGTAATGAGAGTAGGATGACGTCCAAGCCATGCTCACGCTTTTAGTGGAAGCTATCCACTCAATACTGGCTAGCTACCAGTAAACTACGTGGGGGAGCATCGGAGTAATTAACTACCAAGTTCAGTAGAACTGGTGACATAAGCAAGGTCTAGAACAATCGACCAAAAATGCTAAACATGCTAACCTGAAATCATAAAGCAGTTATGCAAGCAACGATGATAAGCATAAATAGCAAGTCGTGATTGCAATAGGAGTTTGTAATAATCAATTGAAATAAACTGTAAATACAACGTGTGCAGGATGATATATCAAATAGCTATGATGATCCTCAGGGCATCACCGAACCATGGTGAGCACAGATCACAATCCAGCAGAGCATTTATGAATGTCAAATAAACTATGAACAAGTATATGTCTCAACCAGAATCAGGTATGTAAAGCTGAATATCTATAACTCACAGTTTTACTGAATTAAGCTGAGCTATTGACTTTAGCTTTATCAAACAGATTTCTCCGCCACCTGAGTTATCTCTGGATTTATTTTTGACTTTTTGGACTTTGGCTTGGCTTTACATTCTTTGACTCACTTTCAATAACTTTAAACTTTATTACTTTGTTAAGAATTATCTGAACCTGTCTAGAGTTTAGCATTTGCAAATTATCTTTTAAAGCTTTCTAATAGCTTATCATATCATAATAATCATTGTTGAATCCTCATTGAGCTTTGAACTTTCATTGACATGATTCTAATAACTTATAAGCTTTTATGTCCTTTTTCATGGACATGTGTGTGACTTTTAATCATATTACTCTTTTATTTGCACGTTTGAATTCTCATAAAGGCATATAGAACAGAATTTGAACTTCTTTAATGAATGTATGTTCATATACTTACATGTATTTTCACTTAACATGTATGCTTGTTCATGGTACTTCACATTTATGAAATATATATATAGCATGATTTCCATTGTATTATTTGCTCATTTTCACATATTTCACATGTTTAATGATATTTTTATATCATAATCTCTTTATTTAAATATATTCTATGTGCTATGAACTATGAGCATTATGTTTATTAAACATAGATATATGCTTTGATGTGTAATCACACTCATAAATTCATATGCTTTAATTTGATGTCATTCCAATCATCTTATAATCCTTGTTTTCTATTAATGATCACCCCTACAACACATATGTTTATATTCTTCATTGTTTGATACATGTATGTTGATGTATGTATTTATTAGAGTTAAAAAGTGTTGTTGTCCATTAATTAAAACATCCAAAATTTCTGTTTTTGTTGTTACTGGACGCACAGACACACATCTGGGATTCATCACTTGATGAATCTTGGTTCTTCCTTCAATCATATCAACACACAATTCTATGCATAAAGGAAAAAGGAATTGGTTGTTGGACTAACTTGCCATAAACCTTGATTCGGTAATGTGTATTACCGAAACCTAGAGTTTCGGTAGTTTTAGGTGGGTTTCGGTAGTTGTCAAGGGTTTCGGGGTTTCGGTAGGTTTCGGTATTCCTCTATAAGTCTCGGTATTCTTCGGTAGTTTCAAGTGGGTCTCGATATTCCGTTTCCTTTATATTTCAGCAGCCAAATCAAGTTTAAAATGGAATGTTTGTTGCTTCTATGTTGCTTTAAACACATATGTATACATAAATTTCCTTGGACGAAGGCCATATGGCCTTCTTGGCCTGCCTTTCTTTCGGCTGAAACAGAGACAAAAGAACCATTTTGACAGCAACTTGAGTTTCAGAAGTCAAATTTCAACATAGGATTTAAGGTCTTAAATTGCTAAGGTGATCAATTAAACTCATAATTCAAACATGCATGGTTTTATTTCAAACTTACAACACTAGACATTGTCAATTTTGAAGATTTGAAGATGAATTTTGATTTCATACGCACAAGAAGTCATAGAATTCTACAAAAACGAAGAATAATATTTCAATATGAGTATTTACCTTAAATCTTTGTTGTATTTGTTGCTTTATACTTGCTTGTTGATAATCTTAGCTTCCAATCTTAATTTGTTGAACAAATTTGGTGATTCTTGATGATGAATGAAATGGGAACCGTAGGTTGAAAGAGAGAGTAGAGGGTTTGATGATTTTAATTCTTTTGCTAGGTGATAAAATGAGGAAATGAAACTCATTTAGGTATTTATATTTTTACAAGTTTGTTATATTGTCATTTAACGCCTAAACTAGTTTTATTTTCTTTCTTTTAAATTTGATACTTTATACTTAATACATATACATAATTAACTTAATTATATATTTTCTCATTACTTTAAGTAATTACAAACAGATAAAGTAATTAAAATTAAATTATTAAGTCAAATACAGAAAATTAAAATTTAGGTTGTTAAAGAATGAGCTCCACCACGCACAAACTTCGTCCTTGAAGTTAGCTATGTTCAAACAGACCCGGATACATAGCTTGCATTACATCTTTTGATTCCCAAGACTGATGCGAACCTTTGTGGTGTTTACCGTTGAACGTGCACCATCTGCACTTCTTTATTGCGAAGCTTTTTAGTCTTCGAGTCCAGAATACATTCTGGCTCTTCAACCATGCGAAGCTTCTCATCAATTTGCATATCAACATGTGGTATATGAACTTCTCTTTCATCTGCTAAGCTCTTTCGCAGATGACTAACATGGAATACATGATGTATTCCAGCTAAGTTCTTTGGCAATTCAAGACGATAGGATTGATTTCCTATTCGTTTCAACAATCTTGAATGGACCAATGAATCTTGGAGCTAGCTTATTTCACTTTATAAACCGCACCACATTCTTCATTGGGGATATTTTCTGCATCGCCCAATCGTTGACTGCAAAACTGATCGACCTATGACGATTGTCATAATAAGATTTTTGTCGGCTTTGAGCTTCAAGAATATTCCTTCTGACCATTTGAATCTTTTCATGGGTCAACTGTAGAAGGGCAGGACCTGCTAATGGCGATTTACCTGTTTTGTGCCAACAGGTGGGAGTTCTGCACTTTTTTCTGTATAAAGCTTCGAATGGAGCCAACTCAAAGTGGAATGATAACTGTTGTTGTATGAGAAATCGACCAAAGGTAAATGGTCATCCCATTTACCACCCAAATCAAGAATGCAGGCACGGAGCATATCTTCAAGAGTTAGGATAGTACGTTCACTTTGGCCATCTGCATTAGGGTAATAAGTTGCACTCATGGAAATTCGAATAGCCATCCCATCTTGCAACGCTTTCCAGAATCTTGAAGTGAAACGACTATCACGATCATAGACAATAGACTTTGGCACACCAATGACGCGAAATAACTTCATTGATGTACATTTGGGCCAGTCTATCAGGAGAATACGTCTCTTTCATCAGTATGAAGTGAGCTGACTTCGTTAAACGGTCCATGACAACCCAAATAGAGTCGTGTTGTCTTTTGGTTTTAGGGAATTTCGTAACAAAGTCCATGGTGATATGCTCCCACTTCCACTCAAAAGCTGGTAGTGGTTGCATATTCCCAAAGGGTTTCAGATGTTTCATCTTAACCGTTTGACAGACTCTGCAGCTTTCAACGAATTAACAGATGTCTTTCTTCATTCCTGGCCACCAATAATCAGCTTTAAGATCGAAGTACATCTTCGAGCTGCCAGGATGAATAGATAACTTGGACTTATAAGCTTCAAATAGAAGAGTGTTGCGAATAGAACCATACTTAGGAATCCAGATTTGGTTTCCCTTGAGACATTGAAGTCCCAAATGGTTTATAGATAGAAATTGCAATTGCCCCTTGAGATTTCAGAACAGAGATTTTCTTATTTCAGAGCTTCGGCTTGAGTAGACTTGATATCTTCAATGAGAACAGAAGAGAATACAACCGGAGTCAAGGCATAGCAACACTTTTCTGGATAGACTTTTCTACTCAAAGCATCCGCGACTACGTTGGCTTTACCGGGATGATATAGGATCTCGCAATCATAGTCCTTGATAAGCTCCAAGGACCGTCACTGTTTCATGTTCAGATCCTTTTGAGAGAAGAGGTGTTTAACGCTTTTATGGTCAGTATAAAACTGACACATAGTACGATAAAAATAGTGACGCCAAATTTTTAGTGCAAAGGTAACGGCAGGCAACTCAAGATCAAGAGTACACTTTTCTCGTAATCTTTCAATTGCCTTGAAGCATATGCAATGACTTTTCCCCTTTGCATGAGGACACAACCTAAACCTGTACCAGATGCATCGCTATAGACAACGAAGTCATCATTGCCCTCTGGTAAGGCTAGGATTGGCGCTTGAATGATATTTTGTTTCAATGCTTCGAAAGCCTTTTGCTGTTTATCCGCCCATACGAAAGGAGTGTTCTTTCGTGTTAGCATTGTGAGTGGTACAACAATCTTTGAGAAGTCTTTAATGAATCACCTGTAGTAACCACCCAATCCAAGAAAACTTTAGATTTCTGAGGCATTGCGAGGTGTTTGCCACTTCTGAACAGCCTCGACTTTGGACGGATCAACTGAAATACCTTCGCCAGATTTGACATGGCCAGGGTATTGAATCTATAAAAATAACAAAGTAGAACTTCAAGTTTTTATTGAGACAAGGAACGTTTAGGAAATAGCTCAAGACAATATAAGTGTTATACCTGTCTAAGCTAGATTTCGCATTTTGAGAATTATGCATAAAGCCTTTCTTTTCTCAATAGCTCTAGCAATTCACGCAGATGAACAACATGATCAGCCTCCCTTTTGGAGTAAATCAGAATATCGTCTATGAACACGATAACTAACTTGTCCAGCATAGGTCTGCACACGCAATTCATGAGATCCATGAACGCTATTGGTGCATTTGTTAGACCGAAAGGCATTACGAGAAATTCGTAATGACCATATCTCGTTCGGAAAGCTATCTTGGAGATATCCTCTTTTTTTATTTTCAATTAATGATACCGAGTACGAAGATCAGTTTTGGAGAAATAGTTTGCTCCCTGTAACTGATCAAATAAATCACCGATTCTGGCAGAGGATACTTGTTCATGATGGTGACTTTGTTCAACTCACAATCATTGATGCACATACGGAGAGTTCCGTCTTTCTTTTTGACAAATAAGATAGGTGCGCCCCACGAAGATGTACTAGGTCTTATTAAATCTTTCTCTAATAGCTCTTGCAACTGTTTTGACATTTCATGCATCTCTGCAAGCGCAAGTCTGTAAGGAGCTCTGGCGATTGGAGCCCCACCCAGGAACTAAGTCGATACTAAACTCGACTTGACGTTCTGGTGGCGCTCCAGAGTTATCATCAGGAAATACGTCTGGGAACTCACAGACGATCGAAATATCAAAAACAGATTTCTTATTGACTTCAGAGACAGATTCAGATGAGACATAACATAAATACAATTCATGACCCTTAGACAGATATTTACATGCTTTCTCAACAGAAATAAAGCAATGGGCACCTTTTCGTTTGTCGTGTTTGATTTTCAACACTCGGCCGTCTAAAGACTTGATTCTAACAATTCGGCGGTTGCATACGATAGTAGATTCATTATTCATCAATCAGCCCATGCACAAACACACATCTGAGATTCATCACTTGATGAATCTCGGTTCTTACTTCAATCATATCAACACACAATTATATGCATAAAGGAAAAAGGAATTGGCTACTGGACTAATTTGCCATAAACCTTGATTCGGTAATGTGTATTACCGAAACCTAGAGTTTCGGTAGTTTTAGGTGGGTTTTGGTAGTTGTCAAGGGTTTCGGTACGGTATTCCTCTATAGGTCCAGTAGTCTTCGGTAGTTTCAAGTGGGTCTCGGTATTCCGTTTTCTTTATATTTCAGTAGCCAAACCAAGTTTAAAATGGAATGTTTGATGCTTCTATGATGCTTAAAACACATATGTATACATAAATTTCCTTGGCCGAAGGCCATATGGCCTCATTGGCATGCCTTTCTTTCTGCTGAAACAGAGACAAAAGAACCATTTTGACAGCAACTTGAGTTTCAGAAGTCAAATTTCAACATAGGATTTAATGTCTTAAATTGCTAAGGTGATCAATTAAACACATAATTCAAACATGCATGGTTTTATTTCAAACTTACAACACTAAACTTTGTCAATTTCGAAGATTTGAAGATGAATTTTGATTTCATACGCACAAGAAGCCGTAGGCTTCTACAAAAACAAAGATTAATATTTCAAGATGATTATTTACCTTAAATCTTTGTAGTATTTGTTGCTTTATACTTGCTTGTTGATATCTTGGCTTCCTATCTTAATTTGTTGAACAAATAGGTGATTCTTGATGATGAATGAAATGGGAACCGTAGGTTGAAAGAGAGAGCAGAGGGTTTGATGATTTTAATTCTTTTGTAGGTGTTAAAATGAGCAAATGAAACTCGTTTAGGTATTTATATTTTTACAACTTTGTTAATTGTCATTTAACCCCTAAACTTGTTTTGTTTTCTTTCTTTTAAATTTGATACTTTATAATTAACATATATATAATTAACTTAATTATATATTTTCTCATTACTTTAAGTAATTACAAAACAAATAATGTCATTAAAATTACATTATTAAATCAAATACATTATTAAATTTCACATACATTCACATCTCCTACCTGCTTAAAAATGATGTGAACGTACACTTACATAAATTTGCATATATGTGAATGTACATTTATATGAAAGTGTGTGAAATTTATATATCATCTTTGTAATATTAATTAAAACATGTTTATGAAAAATAATTTCAATTTTTTTTTTACGAATGGTACCTTCTGGTATGCTACATAATAGGTGGTACTCACGTGAATATGGTTCGAGAGAGTACCACTTAATATAAAGTGCACCAGAAATACCACCTCTAAAAAAACTTTTCTGAATTTTTTTTCATAAACATGAATTAGTTAACATCGTGAAGATAATATGTAATTTCACATACTTTCACATCTCCTAACTCCTAAAAAATGATGTGAACGTACACTTACATAATTATGCATATATGTGAACTTGCATTTATGTGATGGATGATTTCATGCACTTAGGATGTGTAAATGTGCGTGAATTTTATATATCATCTGTGTAATGCTTATTAAAACATGTTTATGAAAAATAATTTCAAAAACATTATTTTTACGAATGGTACCTTCTGGTCCGCTGCATAATAGGTGGTACTCACTTGAACATAATTCATATATGTATCTATTTGTGTGTGTGTGTGTGTGTGTGTGTGTGTGTGTGTATAAATTTGGATTCAAATGAGTACTATTAGTTTTGCAGAGTATCGGAGGTACCTCGCTTGAAACATTTTTTTGAAGTTTTTTTTCATAATCATGTTTAATACAAGACTACTTGTAAATAATCACACATAAACATACACTAGAACTATGTGAAACGTGCATAATTACATGAACTACATTGTTGTGAACGTATGTTCACACTAAGCATGTTCACATAAATGTTATCACGTTCACATTACTTTTAAAATGCTAGAAAGTGTGAATTTATATAATCTTTTACAAATAGTCTTATATTATTTGTATCTAACTGAATATGTAAAAAATATTTAAAAGAAAAACCTTTTTTCGGAGCATGTTTACATCCGGAATTCGTGTGTTCACAACTACTCATAGTATTTTTGCATTTTTTAGGTAATCACACGAACCATATATATATATATATATATATATATATATATATATATATATATATATATATATATATATATATATATATATATATATATATATATATATATATATATATATAGAGTTAATTACAAAAATGGTCCTTGTGGTTTGTATCAAATTTTGGATTTGGTCCCTGAACTTTCAATTTTGCAAAATCGGTCATTATCATCAAGGTTTACTTTCAAATTAGTCCATTATCCATCAATTTTTATTGAAATTCCCATTTTGCCCTTGTTTATATTTACACTTTTAACTATTTTAATTACAAATCATTACCAACTCTTTATTTTGATAAAACAAATAGATATAAATAATAATAATAATAATAATAATAATAATAATAATAATAATAATAATAATAATAATATTATATAATTAGAAACAAATACATAGATTGATTGAAAATCTAAGTTTTAAAGATTAATTGATTGTTTTCTCCGTTCACGTAATTATTTTCAAATTTTAATCAATTCGTCATTTTAAAATTGGAAAATTTTATAGATTGATTGTTTTCTCCATTTGGTTAACTTAAAAATCGGAGTTCGTATTTTTTTTGGAGTGAAAACATTTAAAATTAAATCAGTTGTGTTAAATTTAAGATCAAAATGGTTCGTCGTTTTTTGCGATCGAAAATATTTAAAACTAAAATGGTTGAACCTTTTTTCGTTTGGTTAAATTAGAAATCGAAATCTTTAATTGTTTTAATTGATAAAAAAAACATTAAAATTAGATTAAGTGGTAGTTTTTTCTATTTAGTTAAATTGACGACCGAAATGGTTTGTCATTTTTTCCAAACAAAAACTTTTAAAATTAAAAAATGATTGAACCATTTCAATTTTTTGAGCGAAATGATTAACTAAATGGAAAAACAACCAATCAAATTAATTTTAAGTGTTTTCGATGGAAAAAGAACAGTCATTTCGATTTTTAATTTAACCAAACGTAATAAACAAACAATCTAATTTTTTAATGTTTTCAACATATAAATGACTAACAATTCCGATTTCCAATTTAACGAAACGGAAAATGATGAACCAATTTAATTCGAGATGTTTTTGTTCAAAAAAATGGTATATTATACCATACAAAATACAAAGTATAAAATTATGCGAAATTAAAATTATTCGAAATGTTTTATTGTATTTGTTTATTGTATCTAATTGTGTAATAACATTAATACTTTTATCATATTTTTATATCTATTTGTTTTATTAAAAAAGAGTTGTTAATAATTTGTAACTAAAATGCTCAAGTGTATAAATATAAACAAGGGCAAAATGGGTATTTTAATAAAAGTTAATGGATAAGGGACCAATCTTGAAAGTAAACTTTAATGATAATGACCAATTTTGCAAAATTAAAAGTTCAGGGACCAAATCCAAAATTTGATACAAACCACAGGGACCATTTTTGTAATTAACTCATATATATATATATATATATATATATATATATATATATATATATATATATATATATATATCTGTGCACAAAACATTTTTAATTGAAACATTTTTAAAAGTTTAACTACCAAATGTGCACAAAAAAAGTACACTACATAAATGTGTACAAACTCAAAAGTACACAACTATTTGACGCCATTTGCCCTATTATAATTAAAGAGTAAATTACAAAAATGGTCTCTGTGGTTTGTGTAAAATTACAGAAATGGTCCCTCAACTTTCAAAGTTGCAGTGGTGGTCCCTCAAATCACATTTTACTTGCAGAAAAGGTAGCTATGTGTCTGAACTTTTTAAAAATGACGATTTTGCCCTTTTATTAATTACAAGTTTAGTCCCTTAACTATTTATTTTAATTTCATTTTTGGTCCTTTCCCTTAAACTTTTAAATTTGAAATATTGATTAAACAAATTATTATTTAAATCTTTATATTATTATTATTATTATTATTATATACCTTTTTATTTTTAAAAACAAATTTATATTTATTTATTAACAATTATTTTTATCTTTAATTTAATTAATTTACGCGTTTTTTATGTATTCAATTTATTTAATAAAGAACTAGTTTATGAACCCACGTATGACGTGAATAATATTTAATAAATAATTGGTTAAATGAAATGTATATAAACTTAAATTTAATTATTTAATATTAATTATTATATAAAAATAAAAACAAAGTATAGTTATTTGTCATATATATATATATATATATATATATATATATATATATATATATATATATATATATATATATATATATATATATATATATATATATATATATATATATATATATATATATATATATATATATATATATATATATATTGTTAGCCACAAAAAGGTCTCAGTCAAACCTGTTCTGCATCTGAGGGGGAGATTATTAATCAAACCTGTTGATGCTTTTTGAAGGTTGAATTTAAGGTCTGTTATATGCCTTATTGAAACCTGAAAATGATTTGCAATATCAGCCTGAAGCTGTTCTATGTGTTGCATATGTTGCAACAAAGGCAGTTTTGCCCAAGCTGTTCAGTCTGCTGAACAGGCTGGACATAAACTGTCTACGCTGCTCTTCACTGGTAAGCAGCTTGGGCAGTTTACAAGTGTTCTGTTCTTTGTGAACAGAACCTGTTCTTTGTGAACATGCTAAACACTTTATGGAATATGTTTCCAAGTCCTCATGTATTGTTTTTTACTATAAGATCAGTTTACAAAGTCGAAGACAAAGTGGAAATCAGAACTGCTCAGCCTGCCCAAGCTGCTCTGTTACATGAAGACAAAAGGATATTTGAAAAAGGGTGACAGACCTTTTTCTTATATCAAAATAGGCCTTTACAAAGGAAGAAAGACAGAAAGTTGACATTCCTTATTTAGTTAAAGGCAATGCAATAGTAGACAAAGTGAAAAGACAAAAGTTATGCCCACATGAAGACAAGTCTGCTTTTCAGAATGTGCAGAAAAGTTTATGTTGTCTTTTCAACAAGACTTCTCCTTTTTCATTCTGTCCAATGAAGAAGCTTTACTTAGATCCTCTGAGTGAGTATAAAAAGAAACTTCCAAGGATTGAAAGATCAAGCCAAAAAAAAGCTAAGTGCTGAAACCAAGATTGAACGTGCATTTTAAGTGAGTCTTTCATGCATGCAAGTCTGCTTGAATAAAACAGTGCTCAGTGTCTAAGTTGTTCTTGTTCAAGCTGTTCCTCAGAGTCTTGTAAACACAGTGAGTGATTCTTAGTGAGGGTATTCATTGTATTTAGTTTAAGTCTGTCTTAGACTAGTTAAACATACTGTTGTATCTGTCATCTCAGCTTGAACCTTTCCACATTCAAGCTCGTTTGTAATTAACATTTGTTGATAATACATACAAACATTGAGAAAATTGTGTGTAGTTTTTAAATAGTTGTATTCACCCCCATCTACAGCTTAAGGCTATATACTTGGGATAAATTTTGGGACCTACAACTGGTATCAGAGCAGTTTAGAGTGTGTGTCATTCTAGATCTCTCATTCTCCCAAAGTTTCCATGGACAACAGTGCTGCAAGTTCCTCATACTATGACAATGGCTCAATGGGCAAACCTCCAAAGTTCAATCATCAGAACTTTTCTGGTTGGAAGTGCAGAATGATGCTCTACTTAGAGAATCTGGATGTGCAACTACCAGAGAGTGTAATGGAGGGTCCCTATGTGCCAACCTCTGTTACAACTATAACTCCTACTGTTGAAGGAGCTGCTCCTGAAATCAGAACAATTTGAGAAAGCAAAAGCTCAATGGTCTGATGAAGACAAAAGACTGGTGGCTCTTCATGCAAAGGCCAGAAACAACCCGGTCATCTCTCTACCTGATGATTTGTTCACGCAGGTTGAGAAGATGAAGACTGCAAAGGAGATGTGGGATACTTTGTGTACCGTCTATGATGGACCCACAATCACACTTGACAACAGGATTAATAACCTTGTTAGACAGTATGAACTCTTCTTTGCAAAACCAAAGGAGACTCTCACTGAAACCTACACCAGGTTTATAGCTCTTGGAAATGATCTCAAAGCTATTGGGATCACCAAGGACAGCCTGAATTTGGTAAACAAGTTCTTAGATGTACTGCCTGAAGAATGGAATTATTTTTCTACAATTTTAAGGAATTCAGGTACCATCAGAAGTATGGATCTTGTTAACTTATATGGATCCTTACTGAATGATGAGCAGTCAAGGCAACAGAAAAGAAATGCCTTGGAAATATCTAAGAAAGGTGCAGCCTTTGTGGTCAGTGTGAGACAACCTGTAAATCAGGTGAGTGATGTGTTCACTCAACCTGATCAACAGGCTGATGATAAGGAGGAAATGTCTGATGAGGAAGACAATGCAGATATTGCTGAACTGGATGATGAGCAAATGATAGTCATGCTTGTCAAAAGGTTCAACAAGAAAAGGTTTGGAAGAAACATGCTACAGGGAAGCTCAAATGCTGTTAAAAAGAAGGCATTTGATACGACAAAAGCTGAGTGCTTTAAATGTCGCAAACCTGGCCACATAGCTGCTGACTGTGTGTCAAAAGCTGTTGGTCAGTCATCCAAACCACACAAGACAAATAGGGATGATGGCTATAGGGTTAAGTACCTTATGGCTATGGCTAAGCTGAGAAAATTGGAAAACTCAGTGGTTTCCAACCGGCAAAAGGGACTTATGGCAGAGACTTGTGACTGGGAGGAGTCTGATTCATCATCTGATGAAGAAGACAATAACTGTCTGATGGCCAACACTGATGTCCTATCAACAAGCAACTTCAAACAGGATCTGGCTGAAGCTGAAGCTTTTAGCAGCTTGGAGAATTGGAACCCTACAATGATGTATAAGGTATAAAATTTTATGGATTACAGTTCTGAAGAAAAAGTTAAAATGTTTGAATATATGCTTGTTGATCTGAAAGCTGCTGTTGAGAAGCATGCTGTTTTATTATCTGAAATCTCTAAGCTTAAAACTGATATTGAAACACAATCTAGTAAACTGGACAGTTTCCATAAGTTGGAAGTTGAGCTTGATGAATTACAACACATCAATTCCATTTTACTGGAAGAAAAGAGAGAAACAGATATAAAACATGCTAAGCTTCAAAAGATAGTTGACTCTTGGTGCCAATCTGCACAAAAAGTCAGCCACTGCATAAGTTAGCAGATTCCTGCACAAATCCAAGCCTATCTTGGAGGGGATCTTGACACATCAGCTTCCATTGTTGAGGTTAATAATTTAAAAGAAGACTTGTCCACTCTTGGTGAGCTTCCAAACACTTTTATTCAAAAAGTGAATGGTAAATTAATCTCAACAAACAGGTTTGTCAGGCCTCAAAACACTGACAGCTCGTGTGAACCTAGCTCAAAAGCTACTGATGAAATAAGTTTTCCATCAAATAAGCTTGCTAAGTGTTCTGCTGATTCACACAAGCAAAAGAAAGGAAAGCATGTCCAAACTGCAGCTGTGGACACCAAACTTGTTGACAAAACAGGCTTTGGGTCTAAAGCTGATGCAAAAAGGCATACTAATCCTTTTAATGCTGAACATTTTGAAAATAAGTTTTCAAAAGGTAAGCAGTCTGCCTTTAACAAGAGTAAGTCTCAGATTGAAGGCAAACCTGCTGTGATTTCAAATAAGTTTTCTAATCATAGTGGTAAACTGGTTTTAAATAAGAATAAGTCTTTCAAAACCAGAAATAATGATTATGTTGATAGGCAACATCAATCACATCTCTGGAAGGGCAAAGGCAAAGCCATTGCTCAGCCTGAGAGAGATGGGAATAGGTTTCCTAAACCTGTGGAAGTTCAAAAACCAATTAAGCTTCCTATCTTTGACATCTGTCCTCCTAAAAGGAGGAAAGAAGAGACAGGCAAAGCTGTGGCTATTGAACTTTCCACTCAAGCTGTTGATTCATCAAAAAGTAATAAGTTTGCTAAACCTGCTGATGGAATCAACAGAAATAATTTAGAATGTGTTTCTGAAAGGTCTTCTTCCAAAAATGCTAAAACGAGAAAATGTTATAAATGTGGAATGAAGACACATCTGGCCAAAGACTGTCCTGAAACTGAGGACATGAGGCCTGCTGACTCTGATGGTTCCCTCACTGCTAACATAAACAGTGTTGGAAACATCTTAGTCAATGAGAGTGGTATCCAAACTGATACCATTCAAATAGGGAATATTAATGTTGACATCACAAGTCCATCAACAAATGTTGATGAAGTAGGAGAACTCATCTCTTCGATGAGTTCCCCTAAAAATGACAAATATTCTTCTTGTCACTCTGCAGGAAAAACAATCATCCCAGGTTTGGTACTTGGACAGTGGCTGCTCAGGGCACATGACAGGTTGTAAGGACCTGCTGAGTGATCTCAGGCCTGAAAAAGGGCCAAAAGTCACATTTGGTGACAATGTACAGGGATCCACTGAGGGATATGGAACTCTTAAAGCTGGTGCTGCAGTGTTTAAAAGAGTAGCCTATGTGGTTGGACTAAACACAACCTTGTTAGCATAAGTCAACTGTGTGATGCTGGCTATAAGGTTAACTTTGATGAGCACCTGGGTTACATATTGGATCCCCAAGGCAAAGTTGTGTTGTGTGCTCAACGAAAGAAAGGTGTATATGTTGTGGACATGCAATCTGCTGATCCCACAACTGAAACCTGTTTTCTCACAAGAACAAATGCAGACTTAAACTGGTTATGGCACAAAAGGCTGTCACACCTGAACTTCAAGAACATCAACAAACTCTGTAAGAAAGAGTTGGTGACAGGTTTGCCTTCTATGACCTTTGTTAAAGATAACCTTTGCACAGCTTGTGAGAAAGGCAAGCAGAGAAAATAATCATTTAAATCCAAACATAACTTTTCTATTGATACTCCTCTCTTCTTAATCCATATGGACTTTTTTGGACCTGTTAATGTCCCAAGTCTAGGAGGAAGAAGATACACTCTAGTAATGGTAGATGAGTTCTCCAGGTACACATGGGTTATCTTTTTGAAGAGCAAAGGAGAGGCTGCTAGAGAAATTATTGGATTTGTGAAAAAGATGGAAATGCTGAACTCTGCCCAAGTGAAGCAGCTTAGAAGTGATCATGGTACTGAATTCAGAAACAGTACTCTTGAAGACTTCTGTGAAGAGAAATGAATCACTCAAAACTTTTCAACTGTGAGAACTCCACAACAAAATGGAGTTGCTGAAAGGAGAAACAGAACTCTCATTAAAGCTGCTAGAACCATGTTGTGTGCATCTGGTTTACCTTCATCATTCTGGGCTGAAGCTGTTAACACTGCCTGTTTCACCCAAAATAGATCCTTAGTGGTGAAAAGGTTCAACAAGACCCCCTATGAGCTGCTCAAAGGGAGGAAGCCAAATCTCAGTTACTTCCATGTGTTTGGTTGTCCCTACTTCATTTTGAATCAAAGGGACCAACTGGCAAAGTTTGAACCAAAAGCTGATGAAGGTGTGTTTGTTGGCTACTCTGCTATCTCCAAAGCCTACAGAGTGTACAACAATAAAAGAAAGGTGATAGATGAATCTATCAATGTCACCTTTGAAGGTTCCAAGAATGCTTCCACCAAAGCTGTTCCTGAATCAGTTTCAGGAGAATTAAACTTTGATGATCTGATGCATTCAAACAGTGAAAAGGACTCAAAAGCTTCCACTACACCCAGCATGGAACCTGTTAATCATGATGGGCATGATGATGATTATGTCAATACACCCTGTGTGAATAAGTGTACTGACCTAATTACAACTGCATGTCCTGAACCTATCAATGCTGATTTTCCTGGTTCTTCTGCTGATATGTTCAACAGTAGTCAGTCATGTTCAACAAGTGAGCAGGCTTAAGACAATAGTGTGTCTGAAAATCTTGAGAGCTGTTCAACAGCACCTGCTGAAGCTGCTGATAACTCAGGAGAATCCTCATTGAAAAATGATCCTAAGTGGATCAGATGTCACCCTAATGATCAAATAATTGGTGACATCAGCAAAGGGGTACAAACAAAGTGGGACACCTTAGGGAACTTCTGTATGTTCTCTAGTTTTGTTTCACTAATGGAGCCAAAGAAAGTGGATGAAGCACTAAAAGATGCCAATTGGATCACTGCCATGCAAGAAGAACTCAATCAGTTTGAGAGAAACAAGGTATGGAAGCTGGTCCCTGCTCCTAAAGGTAAAACTATAATTGGCACTAAATGGGTATTCAGGAATAAAATGGATGAGCAAGGTCCTGTCATAAGAAATAAGGCAAGACTGGTTGCTCAGGGTTATAGACAGGAGGAAGGAATTGACTATGATGAGACATTTGCTCCTGTGGCCAGGCTAGAAGCAATTCGTTTGTATCTAGCCTACGCTGCTCATAAGAGCATTAAGGTATTTCAAATGGATGTGAAGAGTGCATTTTTGAATGGGAAGCTGCAAGAAGAAGTTTATGTCAAGCAGCCTCCAGGTTTTGAAAATGAACATCATCTTGGTTTTGTCTATAAGTTGGACAAAGCTCTCTATGGTCTCAAACAAGCCCCTAGAGCCTGGTATGACACTCTTACTGAATTCCTTATGAGCAATGGGTATTCCAGAGGTAAAGTGGATACCACACTGTTCATAAAGAAGGTGAAATATGATATTATGCTTGTTCAAATTTATGTGGATGATATAATATTTGGTTCTACTAATGAGCAGTTATGCAAGAATTTTTCATTACTCATGAAATCCAAATATGAAATGAGTATGATGGGAGAACTTACTTTCTTTTTAGGATTACGAGTTAAACAAACCTCAACTGGAATTTTTATAAATCAAAGAAAGTATACCTTAGATCTCTTGAAAAAGTTTAAATTTGATCAAAGTTCTCCTATTAAAAACCCTAATGGCAACCAATGTAAAATTGGATGCTGATGTCAGTGGCAAAGCTGTTTCAGTAACAGCTTATAGAGGTATGATTGGGAGCTTGCTATAATTAACTGCTAGTAGACCTGAAATTATGTTTGCCACCTGTTTGTGTGCTAGGTTCCAAGCTGATCCAAAGGAATCTCATCTAGCTGCTGTTAAAAGAATCTTCAGATACCTGAAGGGTACACTAGGTTTGGGTCTTTGGTATCCCAAAGACTCAAGCCTTGAACTAACAGGTTATTCAGATTCTGATTTTGGAGGCTGCAGACTAGATAGGAAAAGCACAACAGGTGGGTGTCAACTCCTTGGTGGTAAGTTGATAAGTTGGTGTAGCAAGAAGCAGAACTCAGTGTCTACTTCTACTGCTGAAGCTGAGTACATTGCTGCTGGAAGCTGCTGTGGGCAGATTCTGTGGATGCAGCATCAGCTTGAAGACTATGGGCTTGTGTATAGGAAAATTCCTATTCTGTGTGATAACACAAGTGCCATTGCCATTTCCAACAATCCAGTATTTCATTCAAGAACAAAGAATATTGAAGTCAGACATCACTTCATCAGGGATCACATTCAGAAAGGTAATGTGGAGGTAAGTTTTGTTTCCACAAATGAACAGCTTGCAGACATTTTCACCAAACCTCTTGATGAAACCAGGTTTAATTACCTTGTCAGCAAGCTGGGCATGTTAAACAAAAGTGACTAAGTGTCTTTAAAGGTCTAAGACCTTGTATGTCTCACACTGCTCAAGTTTCTCAAAACAGCTTAGACAGAACAGGCTATGCGTGTTTTGTTCTTAGCCGTTTTTCTGAAATCCTTGAACAGCTTGAACATGCAACAGGCTGAACAAAAACAGTTTACTCATCCAGCCTGCTCTGATGGTCCACTCTTCACTCTGCTCATTCCCTCACACTGATTTACAAGACATTGTCTTGTAACCTGATCAGCTATTGGACACAACCTGTTCCTACATGGCTGAACAGGTTGAGGGAACAGCTTAAAGAATGAACAGCTTGTGATGACCCTGCTCATCACAAGTTTGACCAACAGCTTAGACCAACAGTTTTTAATTACCTTTCTTCACAATTAAGTTACTTAATTTCTGTTTTTATTTAACTTAATTACTGCGGATAATGTGCGTTACGTGTGTTAGTGATTAAAAAGGGCTCAATTGGTCTAACAAACGGTCTGACATGGACAACCGTTCCGTTTTCCGTTAACGACCTTTTCAAATCAACCGCCCAAATGTTTCTCTCTCATACCCTCTCACATTCAAATCCTATAAATACCTAATACTGTTTCATCTTCGTCTTCCTCACTACTATCATAAATCTCCTAAGAACCCTAAAAAAAATCGACTAAGTGTCTCTGCTATTCTCACTACTTCCAAAATGGCTCACAGAAACAACCCCTTCCTACCAGTATTTGTTGGTGATGATGTGCAGAAACATTCATCAGTCACCATAATGCTAACCCTCAAACCCACTAACTACATTGCCAACCTCACAATCCCCAAAAACTATGTGGGGAAAGGTTATGACCAAATGGTGGAGTTTTTGACAGTTCATCCGTTGAACTATGCCATGACTGCTACTCCTGGTGTCCTGTACTAGGAGATGGTGTACGAGTTTTGGTACACTTGTGCCTACAACCCCAACACCAAAGTCATCAAAGGGACTATTCTCAATGGGACTCAGACCATTGAGATCACTACTGATCTTCTCAGGGAGGTTCTTCATCTGCCCATTGCTGATTCATATGACATGCCTCAGCCTGAAAATGAACAAATGGGCAATCTCTGCTACGCTTCTGTGGTGTAGCAGTACCAAAAATCAGAGCTACGCTGTTTAGGAAGGATTTGTCTCCTACCTACAGTTTTCTTTTTGCCTCAGTGATGATGAGCTTCAGCAGCAAAGTTGGTTCATTTGACCAACTGAGCCGTGATGAAATCCCAATAGTCCTACAGCTGGTGGATGGGACTACAATGGACATGGCTAAGTGGATCTTTCTGAACTTGAGGAACCTGGTGCAGCAGGAGACAAGACCAGCTGCTGTTCGATACCCCAGGTTTCTGAGCCTCATATTCAGACACATTTGTGGTGAGCACTTGTACAACTCTCAGCCCTTACTTCATACTGTTGCCTTCCCTGTAATAGGGAATAGAGTTTCTACACTGCTGTTCTTCCTAATGAGCCTCCTCTGTCAACACCAATGAGGAGGTTGTTAGGATTGGTGGAAAGACCCTCTGATGTTAGGGTGGATCCAGCAGTCGCTCCCAAGAGAAAATCCAAAGCCAGGTCCAAACTTGTTAAGAGGACCATGGCAACCACTGAAGTTGGGCCTGTGCAAAAGAAGGCCAAAACAGCTCAGTCTGAGTCTGCTCCCTTAGCCTCTGTGGCTGAGGGGGAGCAGGCTTCTCACCCTGGTTCATTCGTTGAACCTGAAGCCTCTGTGGCACTTGGGACTATGGAACAGGTCAACCCACCTGTTTCTGACCCAGTCTCTAAACCTGTCCAGTCTGAACCTCTCATCACCTCTCCACAATCACCCTCTTCCTCCATCCAATACCAACGCAAATCTCTAGCCAAAAAGAAACCAGCCCAAACAACCAGCTCATCTGTTCCCTCTCAACAGGGTTCAGTTGTAAGAGAAGCCACCCGTGCTGCCTCTCCTATTTTGGGAGAAGGTTCAGCACAATTGGAGCCTGCTTCACTCCAACCTGTGTCCACCCAGAGTCAGCCTAGACCCTCTGGTTCCTCTCAACAGGAGCCAGTTGTACAAACGGAGATAGCCACCTCAACTATTCCAGCCTCCCAACAGGCTGAGAATATTTAAAGACAGGAGCCCTCTCCACTCCATACTGAGTCCACACTGTCCCCTACTCAAACTTCTTTACACCCTGAGTCTGCACGAGGTGCCCACACTGCTGGTATAGACCAATCAGCAGCTCAGCCTCAAACTTCTGCTCCCCATGATACAGCTGTTCTATACCAAACAGCTGCTGAGGGACCAACAACCCAAGCTGATGAACCTCAGGGAACATACCATCCCTTTGGTGAGGCTGCTCCTTCTATGCAAATTCCATCAGCAGGTTTCACCACTGCTGATGTTGAAATGCATATCTCATCTCCCAATGATGAGGTGCTTTTACACCAAGGCACTGCAGAGGGATCACCCACTGGCCTTCATGAAGGTGTTGCAACACAAGCAGCATCTGAAAGGCCCCCAACATCAACCCCTTCTACTGATGATGCAGCTACAGCCGCTGCTGAGGGACCCTTTGACCCCTCCTAGCTGGGCCACATTACTTTTGCCCAGGCTATGAAGCTTCTATCAAATGTTCCTCTTCCTTCTCCATCACATCCTCATACACCAGCCTCATCATCTTCTTCTCCATCAACCCAATCTAAACAGTCCACCCATACACCTCCATCTCCTAAAGACCTGCCTTTGAAGGATCAGCTTTCCTTGCTGACCAACAAAGTTGGTTCTTTAGAAACTACTATGACCTCTCTACCCTCTCTCATTTCAGACTCTGTGTCTGAACAACTTAAGGGGTTCTTTGATTTGTTCAAGGATTCCTTCCCTGCCACTCCACAAACTGATAATTCTCCACAGCTGCTTGCACTCACTGCACAGCTGCAAACTGTATCCACATCCCTCTCCTCAATTCTTTCACTACAACAGGACTCTGTGTCCTCAATGACAGCTATTTCTCAACAGCTGTCATCTTTCCTAACTTCTTGCAACTCTACACTTCCTGATACTCTGGCCAGCTTGAATACCCTCATTGGCTCCCTATCAAATTCTGTGTCATCAAACCTTGCTGATGTGCAAGATTCTCTAGAACTACATCTTGCACAGCTTCAAAGTTTGTTGTTCACAGCTTCTGATAGGGAAAACATTGTTAAGCTGACGTCCCTTGCTGATACCCAATCCTCTTCTCTTCAAACCTGTCTTTCCCAGCTTGCAGAGGTGAAGGACAACTTGGCATTCTTAGTGAATAGCCTTGTTGGCCCCAGGCCTGCTACCAAAACTGCTGGCAAGCCTGATGACTTCGTGTCTTCAGGCAGACCAGGTGTTGAAGGTGCTGGCACATCTCCTTCAAAGGGGGAGAAGTCATCTGCCTCGAAGACTAAGTCTAAGGGGGAGAAAACTTCTTCTCCTAAGGAGAAATCAGTGCCTGCAAGACTCACTGGTCAACCAGCAGGAGCATCTGCAACAGGTACAATGGAGGGTCCCTCCCACGCTGCTCAACCTACTCAGGCTGAATCTCCAATCCCTGCTCAGTCTAAGGGGGAGGAATCTATTCCTTTGGGCAGGCCAAGCAGCAGAAGGAGGCATCTGATTTTAGAAGAAGAAGAGGAGGAGGAGGAAAGTCCTGAAGCTGCTGTCACTACAGCATCTAAAGGAAAAGAAAAAGCAGCAACTGATCCTCAACAGCAGAAAGCAGCAGCACTTAAATTTCACAAAGCTAGGGCCAAAGAAATGGGTCTTCCTATGCACAAATATTTTGAGTTTAGAGAAGAACAGCTTCAAGCCCTGGAAGCTTTAAGGAAAGAAGAAGAATCTGCCAAAGCTGCTAAGTCTATTGCACTTCAAGAGGCAAGGAAAGTCAAAATGTCCTCCCTGGTTGTGCAAAAGAAAATATTGGAAGCTGCTAAGGGATCAGCAGAAGAGAAGGAAGCAGAAAAAGAAAAGGGTGCTCTGGTCTCAGTGACCAAAACTTCAGTGCCCTCTGCAAGAGCTCAGTTTCACTTTGACAACCTGGCAAGAAGAAAATTTCAAGATGTTGCTGATAGAAGGCTTGCCAAGGAAGCAATTGTCAAAGCTGTGCCCATATCAAGAAAAGGCAGTCAGTGGAAGTTAAAAATAACCAGAATGGGTGCAGCAGGCCCAAAACTAGAAACATATGACTACACTGACGTTGCACAAATGGGGTACAGAGAATGGATTGAGCTGGCAGTTGCTCTGAGTGAGTCTAAGTCAGAAACTGCTAAGACTGTCAGAGCATATGTCAAGAAGCTGATGGAGAGAGTGAAGAATCTTGGCCTGATCTCCAAAGAAGTCAGTGAAGGTGTCTATGTGACACAACCAAAAATAAAGGCCAGGAGGACAAGGAAGGACACTGAGATGGAACAACTCCTCATTCTGATAGAACAAGGTGACTATGCTATTGAGATGAAAGGAGTTGATCACAGCCTGCCTAGTGGAATTGAGTTTGAAGATGGCAAGATCATTGAAGATCCTGAGCTGGGGGCATTTTTTGTAGATCCCTTAACTCAGAAGAAATGCTTTCAGAGAGCATCAGATCTATACAAGGTGGATCTGAGACAGCTTGTACCCTTCAGACTTGCAATTTCATTCAGGCAGTCAAGTAGGTGGAGAGCAGCTATCTGGGATCAGCTCAGAGGCTGTTATGAAAGAGGTGAACTTGAGGATCCCAAGTTTATGATAATAAGAAGTGAGATTGAAGAACTTGAGGATACTAGAGAGCAACTTGAGAAGATGTTTGAAGGTCCCCCTCCCAACAAAAACAGTCCAAAATCTGATGTACATTAGTTGTACTTTATTTACATATGTTGTAATTTTCTCTTTTTCATTAGTTGTAATATACATCAGTACATCAGTTGTACTTTTGTAAGAACATGTGTTGTTCTAATGTAATAAAAAATCAGTGTATATATAAACTGATCTTTTACTTTATGTTGATGTTGTAATTTTATTTCAACAAATGTACTGTAAAAATATATGGTGATTTTTGATAAGGCCAGCTTGGACTGGTTATTGCAAATAGTGGGAGATTGTTAGGCACAAAAAGGCCTCAGTCAAACATGTTATGCATCTGAGGGGGAGATTATTAATAAAACCTGTTGATGCTTTTTGAAGGTTGAATTTAAGGCCTGATATATGCCTTATTGAAACCTGAAAATGATTTGCAATATCAGCCTGAAGCTGTTCTATGTGTTGCATGTGTTGCAACAAAGGAAGTTTTGCCCAAGCTGTTCAGTCTGCTGAACAGGCTGGACATAAACTGTCTACGCTGCTCTTCACTGGTAAGCAGCTTGGGCAGTTTACAAGTGTTCTGTTCTTTGTGAACAGGCTAAACACTTTATGGAATATGTTTCCAAGTCCTCATGTATTGTTTTTACTACAAGATCAGTTTACAAAGTCGAAGACAAAGTGGAAATCAGAACTGCTCAGCCTGCCCAAGCTGCTCTGTTACATGAAGACAAAAGGATATTTGAAAAAGGGTGACAGACCTTTTTCTTATATCAAAAGAGGCCTTTACAAAGGAAGAAAGACAGAAAGTTGACATTCCTTATTTAGTTAAAGGCAATGCAACAGTAGACAAAGTGAAAAGACAAAAGTTCTACCCACATGAAGACAAGTCTGCTTTTCAGAATGTGCAGAAAAGTTTATGTTGTCTTTTCAACAAGACTTCTCCTTTTTCATTCCGTCCAATGAAGAAGCTTCACTTAGATCCTCTGAGTGAGTATAAAAAGAAACTTCCAAGGATTGAAAGATCAAGCCAAAAAAAAAAAGCTAAGTGCTGAAACCAAGAGTGAACGTGCATTAAAAGTGAGTCTTTCATGCATGCAAGTCTGCTTGAATAAAACAGTGCTCAGTGTCTAAGTTGTTCTTGTTCAAGCTGTTCCTCAGAGTCTTGTAAACACAGTGAGTGATTCTTAGTGAGTGTATTCATTGTATTTAGTTTAAGTCTGTCTTAGATTAGTTAAACATACTGTTGTATCTGTCATCTCAGCTTGAACCTTTCTGCATTCAAGCTCGTTTGTAATTAACATTTGTTGATAATACATACAAACATTGAGAAAATTATGTGTAGTTTTTAAATAGTTGTATTCACCCCCCTCTACAGCTTAAGGCTATATACTTGCGATAACTTTTGGGACCTACATATATATATATATATATATATATATATATATATATATATATATATATATATATATATATATATATATATATATATATATATATATATATATAGAGAGAGAGAGAGAGAGAGAAATACTAAGGATCTTTTGTGAACACTTTATTCGTTGTGAACATTGGGAACAACTATAAAATCGATTTTAATCTTATGAATGTTGTTGAAAATACTACCGAACTCTTCCATTATATATATATATATATATATTGAGGTTCAATTGAGAACTTTTATGCATCGGGGCACCTCGAGGCACTTTTGTGCATCGGATAATCCACCAAGGGTGCACAAAGGGCATTTAGGGAAAACTAAAGACATGATAATTAATTTATTTCTAAAAATCATTAAATGATAATTAGGAGTTACATTTTGAATTAAAATCTCATATTAACTACATTCCTCATTTTCCTCCTCATTTCTCTCTCTCTCTCTCTCTCTCTCTCTCTCTCTCTCTCTCTCTCTCTAATCGTGTTCTTCATGATTTTTCTTAGTGATGATGATTTGAAGACGAAGATTAACGATGAACAACGATGATGATGAACATGAACAAGAGAGGTAACATATGAAAATTATGAAGAACATGATGCATAGATGGATGGTGAACAATGAATGATGATAATGCATAGATGGATGATGAACAATGACAATGCATAGATGGATGATGAACGATGAACAACGGAAAATGATGCATAGCTGAATGAATATGAACGACAAACACGATGCATAAAAAAATGATGAACAAGTTGAACACGATACATAAATGAATTTGTGTATTTTTTTTTGTTAAATGCGTTTTTTTAACACAATGCATAGATAAACACGATTAACGATGAAATGCATCGATCTCCATCATCTTTTTTGAATTTGTGTAATTTTTTTAAATTTGAAAATGTATCAATTGAATTTATTTAGCATTTATTATTTGATTATTTGTTGAAATATTAAATTTAATGAGGTATGCACATTCCCCAAAATGCCCTTATTCCTTTGTTTCTATAATGCACAAGATGCATAAAATTGTCTAACTATTTACCATTTTGCCATTAATCTAATCCATACAATTTTTTGATCTAATGGATGATATAGGTACTTTTGTACCTCGATGCATAAAAGTGCTCAATTGAACCTCCCTCTATATATATATATATATATATATATATATATATATATATATATATATATATATATATATATATATATATAGGGTTATATGTCAAAAATAGCAACAACTTTTTGTAGTTTTACCGTTTATACCAACATTGTTTATTTTTTATCATTAATGACAACAACTTTTGTATTTTTTACCGATTATACCAACTTTTGACCTGGAAACCTGCTATAGCAGGTTACCATCCATTAATACCAACAACTTTTATCTTTTTACCAATAATAGCAACAACGTTTTCAATTTTTACCAATAATAGCAACGTCTTTTAACTTTTTACCAATAATAGCAAAGACTTTTAACTTTTCACCAATAATAAAAACATATCAAATTAAATTTTTCTTTATCTTTAACTAATCACTACTTTAAAGAAACTAAATTTATTAAAATCGAAACACAATCAAATAAGTTCATAATCCATTTTTTGTTTAAATTCTGTTAGAAATAAATCAAATGCAATGTGTGCCTATAAAAGAGATAAAAAAATATGCTTTCTATAGACATTAATAAATAAATATTATTTTGATATGTCGTATTTTCATGCATAGCCGGGTTTTAGAGATATGATAGGGTCTTTAAGTGTAACATGACAACGCGAAACTCTAATCATTTTGTATAAGATGTCATAGAAATATAATGAACACATTATGCTACATTTGTTTTCTTTTTTGGATACTTTGTTCAACAATATTTGCATTATTTATTTATTTGATAAATAAATAAATAATATTATAAATAATTATGATCTAATCATGGATACTAGTTCTTTATTTATTTGATAAATAAAATGGTAATATTAAAGAGGTGCATCCGTTTATAATTATTTATTTATTCATTGATGCATCACACGATACATGTATTTGGTATGCATAAGCATATTTTGGGAAAATCAAATATAGTTAGTCAAATAAAATTTAATTTTATATTAATTAAATATTCAATCAATACCTAAACAATAAATGCTAATTAATATTAATTGATACACTTCCAAAATTACAAAATCTAAACAAATTCAAAAAAGAAGATTTGATGTCGATGCATCTAATATTCATCGTTCAATTCGTCATGCATCTCGGTTATTCATCCTCATTTTCGGTCATATTCAACATCTTCTTCGTCCCACCATCATGCATCATCAAAATGGTGATGCATCTTCATCAGATTTATCTTCAAAACACGATGCATCTTCATTTGATTCATAAAAAACACGATGTATCTTCATCGTATTCATTTTCAAGCATGATGCATCTTCATTGGATTTCAAACATGATTAATCTTCATAAACACGATGCATCAGATTTGTATTCCATAAACATCGGATAAACACAATTAATTTTTCAACGTTTTTCATTAACAAAATGAATGAAAAATAGGACCATACCTTCAAACGTGTTTACAATGCATCTCTTTATCAGGTAATCTTAATCGTTCATTCAAATTTTAAACTTCATCCACGAATTGGTGGTGGTGCAATAGCCGATGATGATGGAGTTGTGTCATCCGAGATGAGTGGTGGCCGCCGCCTAGAGAGGGAGAGAGGATGGTATTGTGGCATCCGATGGTGATGGGTGTGGCAACATTGCCATGTTGGTGATGAGGGGGAGAGAGCAAGACCGCCGGCTATAGAGAAAGAGGAGAGGGGAGGGGAGGGGAGGAGAGAGAGATAGAGAGAGAGAGAGAGAGAGAGAGAGAGAGAGAGAGAGATGAGGGTGAGGGAGAGAAAGTGGGAGGTTAAAGTGGAAAGTTGGTTGATTTGATTTAGTTTCCTATTTTAATGAGAATAAAATTACTTAAATTAAATCTCTTAATTAAATTAGATTTATATTAGTTATTTCAATATTGTCCTTTATGCATTTTTGGTTTCCACCAGTTCCCAATGCATCGTGGTGCCCCATAGAATCTCAATCTATATATATATATATATATATATATATATATATATATATATATATATATATATATATATATATATATATATATATATATGTGTGTGTGTGTGTGTGTGTGTGTGGGGGGGGGGGTGGGTGGGTGGTTTTTTGTTTTAGAAAGAAAGACTTGATATTGAAAACCATGACAAAGAAAAACTGAAACCAAAATAAAAACCAAAAAATCAAATCGTTTAAAATCCAAAACGAACGGTTTCTTGAATATAGAAACCGATGTTACGGTTTGGTTTTTGCCAAAAACCGATCAATTACGTTGTTGCTATTGTTGGTAAAAAGACAAAAGTTGTTGGTATTAATTGATGGTTACCTGCTATAGCAGGTTTCCAGGTCAAAAGTTGGTATAATCGGTAAAAAAAATACAAAAGTAGTTGCTATTAATGATAAAAAATAAATTATGTGGGTATAAACGGTAAAACTACAAAAAGTTGTTGCTATTTTTGGCATATAACCCTATATATATATATATATATATATATATATATATATATATATATATATATATATATATATATATATATATATATATATATATATATATATATCTTTTTATATAGTAATGATCAATAGTTATTTTTTAAATTTTTACTTTTTATTTCTAAATTTATATATATTTAATCGATACAATACGAAAGTTTTAACTTTACGTAATATATAATGTTTATATACATTTTATATTAATTTATTTAGATATATAGATAAGTATATATAAGATATAATTTTGAATTTACGTAAATAAAGTAAAAGATAAATATAATTCATTATTTCTAATACCAATAAAGATTAATAATTATAAAAGATAAATATAATATATTATTTCTTACATATTTACATGTTAATAAATAGATAAGATAAAAATTTACATCCACATCATATCTTATATATACTTATCTATATATCTAAATAAAAATATAAAATATACATAAACATTATATATAACGTAAAATTAAAATTTCGAATTATATCGACTAAATATATATAAATTTGGGAATAAAAATTTTAAAAAATGTTAAAAAAAAACTATTAATCATGACTATTTATATATATATATATGACAAATAACTGTACTTTATTTTTATTTTTTATAAGAATTAATATTAAATTATTTAATTTAAGTTTACATACATTTCATTTAACCAATAATTTATTAAAAATTATTCACGTAATACGTGGGTTCATAAACTAGTTATTTATTAAAAAAATTGAGACATAAAAAAACGCATAAATTAATTAAATAAAGGATAAAAATAATTGTTAATAAATATATAGAATTTTATTTTTAAAAATAAATAGGTATATATAATAATATAATAATAATAATAATAATAATAATATAAATATTTAAATGATAATTTGTTAAATCAATATTTCAAATCTAAAATCAAAATTTAAAAATTTAAGAAAAAGGACCAAAAGTGAAATTAAATTAAATAGTTGAGGGACGAAACTTGTAATTAATAAAAGGGCAAAATCATCTTTTTTAAAAAGTTCAGACACAGAGGGACCATTTCTACAAGTAAAATGTCATTTGAGGGACCATCACTGCAACTTTAAAAGTTGAGGGACCATTTCCATAATTTTGCACAAACCACAAGGACCATTTTTGTAGTTTACTCTAAATTTAAAAAAAGGTACTCATAGTTCACAAACTGAAAATACAAAATATTGGAAGTTCATTTTATTCTACGTTATAAATACATTACAAATTTAAAAAAAGAGAAATTTCAGTAAATCGAATAGCAAATCAAGCCAACAAATTAAAATTAAGACTAAATTACATAAATGGTTTATGTGGTTTATATAAAATTACGGTTTGAATCCTTGAAAAAAATTTATTACACCACAAGTCCTTAAAATTGAAAAGTTGTAACATTTTGGTCCCTGAAACTAACGACAGCTAACTTGAGCCGATAGTTTCAGGGACATTTTTGTCCTTTTGACTTTCAGGAACCATTTGTGTAATTTTCATACTTTTTGTTCTTTATTTTTTTTTCTTTTATGTTATAACTAGGTTATTACCCATGTATTACATGGGTTAATTTTAGAAATTGATATTTATATATATGTATAATATAATAATTAATAATTATATGAATAATATAGTTTGCTTAATTTTAGTTAGTTAGTTATTAAATTAATCCATATTAGATTACATAGATTTGATTTGCTTTAAAATTTAAATATAAAATCAGTAAATGATGTGGCAAAAGGAGAGAGCGACATGTGGCAAATTCAATGAGAGCATGCCATGTGTCAAATTCAATGAGAGCATGTCATGTGGCATTTAGTTACTCTTTTAATAGTATAGATAGATATACTTTCATATACATATATATGTATATATACATATATATGTAAAGAATATGGTTCGTGTAAGTACCTAAAAAATGCAGAGTACCGTGAGTACCTGTGAACACACGGGTTTAAGATGTGAACATGCTTCGAAAAAAAGTTTTTTTTTTAAATTTTTTTCATATTCATTTAGATACAAATAATATAATCATATTTGTAAAAGAATTACACGCATTCACACTTCGTAGCCTCTTAAAAGTCATGTGAACGTGGAAAAATTCATGTGAACATGCTTAGCTGTGACCATACGTTCACAACAGTGCAGTTCATGTGAACTTGCACGTTTCACATAGTTATAGTGTGTGTTTATGTGTGATTTTTTGCAAGTAGTCTTATATTATTAATTTAAACTTGATTATGAAAAAAAATTTAAAAAAAATAATTTTAAGCGAGGTACCTCCGGTACTCCGCAAAACTAGTGGTACTCATTTGAACCCAAATCTATGTATATATACATATATATGTATATATACATATATATCTATATATACATATATATATATATATATATATATATATATATATATATATATATATATATATATAATTTCTTTCTTTTTTATCCATTTAATTATCCAAAATTAAATTAAATTTTTTATTTTTTTTCTTTTATTATTAATTTTTATTTGTATGTTTATTGTTATTAGTAATGTTAAATTTTTTTATATATTACTATAATTATTTAAGATTTATTTTTTATCATTTAAAAATCCAAATCTTTCTCTTTTCTTTTCATTTAAGAAAATAAAAATAAAAATTTGTTGCATTTTTTCGTTTGGAAAATCTAAAATTGAAATGATTTATTTTTTTCTCCATTCAAAAAAATTGAAAATAACGACGTGTTGAAACTTTTTTCATTTGGAAAAAAGATATATTCCAAATGGTGTATATTTTTTCATTTAAAATACTTAATAAAAATTTAGAATTCAAAATGGTTTGAAAAAATCAAGAATTGGAATGTTTCGTAGTTTCTTTACTGCAAATACTTAATAAAAAATCTGAATGGCTTGTTGTTTTTTATTCAAAAAATTAAAATTGTATTGATTTTTTTATCTACGTTTAATTAAAATCAGAATGGTTCTTTTGTTTGAAAAAATCAAAAAATAATAACGGTTCACTGTTTTTTGATCAAAAAACTAAAATCAAAATAGTTCGTCATTTTTTTAATAAAAAAATTAATACCGGATGGTTATAGTTGTTTGAAAAAATCAATAATCATAATGGTTAATCGTTTCTTTGATAAAAAAAACTAAAATAGAAATGGTTCATCATTATTTGATCCAAAAAAACAATATTGGAGTGGTGCGTAATTTTTTTTATCGTTGTTGTTAGTACATCCTGTGTGACGATAGCAGTCTAAGTTTTGATAGCATTTTGTGTAAGTCAAGTTACTTGGTATTGAATATTGACGAGTGTTTGATGTATGTTTGGTTATGTGTGTTTGATATTGATTGTTTGTATGTTTGAACTTGGTGTAATGTATTACAAGAAGTTCAAACATAAAGTTCAAAGATAAATTCAAACATAAGTTAAAACATAAGTTCAAACATAAGTTTGATAGTTGAAGTTCGAATTTAAGGTAAATTCGAATTTGTCATTGAGGACAAATTCGAATGGGCCTTGGGCCAGATTCGAATTTGTCCTAGACAAACTCGAATCTGTCAGTATAATTAAGGGTTAATTCGATTAATTATCAGACTTTTGCAGACGTTTATCAGAGCGATTAGCAAAGGCGATCTCGAACTTGCAAGTTTCCAGAGAGTTGTTTCGGAGAGAATCATCGTGTAGGGGCGTTCTAAGTCGTTCGTCTATCACAGTGGTAGTCTCCGTGTTTCCGAGTGTGTGATCTTACCGTCAAGCCGCTAACGAGGATTCCGCACTCGTTGGAAGGTGTCGCGTCTAGATAGATCCGTAGAGAGATGATCGGGGTATAGTCACTCGCAACAAAGCAAGGCTTGTGGTAAAGGGTTTCAACCAAGAGGAAGGAATCGATTACAATGAAGTGTTCGCGCTAGTGGCAAGGCTTCAAAGGTTTCAAAGTTTATCAACTCGACGTTAAGAGTGCTTTCCTTTATGGGAAAGTGAAGGAACTGGTATATGTGGAACAGCCGCCTGGGTTTACAGATCCGAAATATCCAGACAGAGTGTATCGGTTAGATAAGGCTTTGTATGGATTACATCAAGCACCGAGGGCATGGTACGAGACTCTTTCTAATCATCTTTTAGACAACGGGTTTGAAAGAGGGAGAATAGATAGTACGCTGTTCATGAAACGAAAAGGTGAACATTTCATCTTGGTACAAGTGTACGTCGATGATATCATTTTCGGGTCATCAGACGAGCAGATGTGCACAGACTTTGAAAAGGTGATGAAGTCTAAGTTTGAGATAAGTGCGATGGGTGAGTTAAACTTCTTTCTGGGTTTGCCAGTCGAACAGAGGAAGGAGGGCATGTTTATTCATCAGACGAAGTATGTCTACGACATCTTAGAGCGCTTCGGATGGAAGGAATCAAGCTGACAGCTCACTTCAGCACGCCGATTCAAGTGAATCATAATCTCGGACCGGGTACAGAAAGTGATACCGATATGGATCCGACGTTATATCGTGCCATGATTGGGTCACTCATGTATTTAACTGCTTCTAGACCTGACATAATGTTTGTTTTATGTATTTGTGCTAGGTTTCAAGCTAATTCAAAGGAGATGCACATGAAAGCTGTGAAGCGGATTCTAAGATACCTCAAGTCGAAACCGAAGCTGGGACTTTGGTATCACGCGGAGGGTGATCTGGAATTAGAGGCGTTCACGGATTCAGATTATGGCGGATGCAGCTTGAATCGCAAGTCAACAACTGGAGGTTGTCAGTTCCTAGGAGGGAGGCTCGTTTCCTGGCAATGCAAGAAACAGACTTCGGTAGCCGTGTCAACATGCGAGGCCGAATATGTTACTGTGGGTAGTTGCTGTTCACAGGTTTTATGGATACAACAACAATTGCGGGATTACGGTTTGACTTATACTCATACTCCTATTAGGATAGATAACCAGTCAACTATTGCAATAACCAATAATCCAGTTAAACACAGTAAAACCAAGCACATAGACATAAGACACCACTTTATTCGTGATTGTGCTGAAAAGAACTTAATTAAGCTGGTAAAAGTTGCAACGGATGAGAATAATGCTGATTTATTTACCAAAGCTTTTGATAAGTCACGTTTTGAGTATTTAGTTCAACTAAACGGAATGCGTAATCCAGAGTAAATTGACCTAGTAGAGTTTATTTCCTTTTATAGCAGTATAATTTCTTTCTTTTTATAGTAAGTTAGTAGGTTATTTTATTTTCTTACTCTTATTTATGAAAAACAAAAGAAAAAAAAGAGAGAAAACCACAAAAAGTTCAAAAAAAGAGAATATCAGAAAATGAGTTAAGTCTTAGATACATAGGTTCAAAGTGACGAAAATTAGCACAGTCTTTACAATCTCTAAGTGTTAAGCTTTCACACATAATGCACCTAAATTTCTAAGTGTTATACATTATCTAGTTGATATATTGGTAGACATAATACACAAAGGGAGTCTCAAGGCTAATAAAATGTAACATCCCAATTTTGGGATAGCTATGTGGAATTATTTGATTGGTTTATTATAATTTTATATTCGAGTTGGGCGAATTATTGAGTTATACGTGGAACCGTCACGTGCTGGGATTTTGGGTTAATTGGGTTAGGGATTTAAGTTTTAATGAAAAATTATGATATTGGTGATTATTAGTTAAATTGGGAGCCGATGATATAAAGTTTGTATGTTGGGATAGCAGGTTCGGATATTGGGTGTCAGACCGAGTTTAATCCAAAACGTATATATATTTCACCTCTTTGGGTGCTTGCTTCCATTTATCCCATTCCAAATCCAGAGATTTAGTGTGTGTGTGTGTGTGTGTGTGTGTGTGTGTGTGTGTGTGTGTTTGAAGCTCCAGTAGCAGCAACCAAGTGATTGAAGTATCAAGTTGGGAATTTTGTTGCAATTCACCATCATCTTCTTCCTTGAGTTTGGGTAAGATTGAGCTTCAAATCTTGAATCTTGGGTTGTTAATTGTTAGAGATGATTAAAGTAAGTTTGTATATGTGTTTTATTGAGTTTTTGGTCAAATTCGAGAGCTGAAAACGCACCAAAATCGGGTTTTGAGGTATGAAATCGAAGTTGCCAAAAACAGAGTATATATTGCTGACAGTCAGTTTACGCGGTCGCGTAGGGTTAGCTACGCGGCAGCGTAGATATTCGTTTACAAGCCCATGTAAAAAGCTACAGGGTGGTGTAAAGCTTGAGCTACGCGCCCGCGTGGGTTTTGTTTACGCGGCCGCGTGGGTTGCAGTCATACACCATCTTGTAGAAATTTTACACCACCGCGTAAAGAGACTGCTACACCACCGCGTAAGAAATCTTACACGGCCGCGTGAGGATTCAGAAAAATAAATATATTTTAAGCGTTTATTTAGGGATGAGTTAGTGATATTGGGTTATTCCCTTGTGTTTCTAGGGTCTCGAGTTGATAGGGTCGGGATACGGGCAGGGAACTGAGACTTAAGGAGAGAGATTTCAGGGTCAGGTGAGTTTGCATGTTTTCGGAGATAATTGTACGATTATTTATTTAATACTTGCATGATCTTTTACTGAGCTATCTTACGAGATATTATGAGTTTTATTACGAGCTTCTTATCGAGATATTATTATGCATGTATTATCGAGTTTTATTGTGAACTGTGTTTTACTGTATGAGATTTGGGACACACGAGCTATCGAGTTACTAAACCGTACGGCTGGGCAGGGGTCGGGTCACTCCCGATTCCCTTTTGAGTCCTGACGACTGCTTTGTGCGTTCTAGGGATTTGGGTACATGGATTCGTCCAGACGAGTTGAGTACCTATTTGAGTATCATGTGGGATCTCATATACTTGTTCAGTAGAGAACGCTGAACGTTTTTATTATTGAGCTTACGTGTTTTTACAGAGTTTTTATAATCGTACAGTAACCCCGTGTGTGTTTGTGTGTGTGTCTCAGGTGATCGGATTTCTAGTAGGCCTGCTGGACCCAAGTAGGTTTACATTGGCGTGTTTGAGGAGTTAGCTACCTGTTTTAGAGGTAGTTATATTTTGGAGAATGTTTATGTGTACTTCGGATATTGTGTAGTTTGATCAGAGACTTCCGTGACTTAATTATGTGATTAAAGTTTTAAAATTATCGAGGTTTCCATATGTATGTTTTGGGATTAGCTAGGGATTATTATATTATATTCTTGTTGACGTGTCATATATGTGGCTTTGGGAGCTAGTTCGAGGGTGTTACATAAAATATTCAGGAAAAAGTCAGACGTGTCACCAACTTAGATGGATGACCAAATGGTCTTATTTTTTATGTTAGAGACATACAGACATTGATTCTAAATGAGGTATGCAAACTTTCTGGGGGATACTGAGTTGATAGTCAAAACAAGTAACTCTGTTGTACGTAACTACAGACCTGTTGCCTCTGGTTTGACTCGAGTTAGCAAGATAAGTCGCTTTGTTGTACGTCGGTACAGACCTGTCACCGCTGTCTTGCTAGCTTTAAAATAAACTTTAAGACAAACTAAGACACTCTGTTGTATGTAAATACAGAACTGTGTCCGACGTTTGCCGTTTAAAGAAAGTTTGCAATACCAAAAAGTTATAATCATTGTGTGCATGCCTTGATTATAAAAGTATGTCTAAGTATGAGTCACGTAAGGTAATTTCTTGATATATAAAGAGGCCAAGGGATAATCCAAAGTGTAACATGTTTAAAGGGAAAATAATACCAGCAATCGTCTAGAAATGTATGTCACGTCAAACAATCAAAGGAATCAAAAATTCCTAAGTGTGAAAGTAAGATACTGAAAGTGCGTATTTGACACCGCTATCTGATTGAACCTTTCTTTGACTTTCTCGCCAAAAATATTCTGTTAGTGTTAAGTATAGGTTGTAAATTTAATAATATTGTAGATAAGTTTAAGTTTAAATTTTGTTCAAAATTTTATTTTATTTTACTTTATTTTCCTATATTTTATTTTATTTATTTAGGAAAAAGGTCAAAATTACGGAGGATGCATTCTTAGTTGAATAAACAGACATTGCGTGAAAATCTTGTGCTTAGAGTAAATAAATTGTGCATAGTTTGTTTCTGTTACACGAAAAAGTTGGAAAAGTTGAAAGAGTTGAATTTTATTCAAAGATTTTCAAAATTTTCAGTTAAATTCGAATTTAAGACAAAGTCGAATGTTACATTCGAAATTGTCAGTAAAGTCAAATTTGGAGACAAATTCGAAGGTGGTTAGTATATATAGGTGAACAATGAACATTCATTGTCACCTGTATTCGATTTTAGCCCTTCGAGTTTATCCTGTGCGATTTCGAGTTTGTGTATTCGAGTTTACCGATTCGAGTTTTTCACCTATTCATCGAAGTTTTGTCTTTTGTGTTCGAGTATATAACCAAATCTAGGTATAAACATCACTATTATACAAGATTTAGGAAGTTTTAGACTCAATTTGAGCCAAAATCGACTAGATTTGAGGTTTTAAGGGTTTTGAACTTTGTGATTCAAAATCACAAAGTTTAACCGGTGAAACTTCAAATAAGTGGCAAATATCTTCAGTTAGAACCTATTAGGACTAGTTAATGTGATTTTCTAAGTCTAAAATGGTTTAAATCTTGGATTTGAGTTTTGAAAGTGTCGACTTCGAGTTTGTTCATTTGCTTCGAATTTGTCACTAAATTCGAACATGTCATTAAACTCGAATTAAGGTTAAATTCGAACATGCCATTCGAGTTTGCGATTAAAATCGAAATGTTTGAATAATTTTTACGTCAAACTTGTAGAAATTCATATGTGTTGGATTTGAACTTACATAAGTTCAAAATAAAACAAATTTGAATTTAAACAAGTTTCATATTTATTTTGTCCCTTCTAATATATTTTATACTTTAATGTGCAGATATGGGGGAAAGAGCTTTTATTCAAAAGCATAATATGGTCGTGTCACCGGATCGTGAGCTTCCTGAAGCTCAGGCATTTCGCCATATGGTGGACTTTTTGGCTAATTCGAGGGTGTCGTATGCCCATTCTCACAATGTGAAGATCGTGTTACCTTATGTCAGACAATTTTGGGATCATCTGCAAGTTGATTGCACAGTGACTCCGACTGTGTTGAGAACAAGAATCGCTGGACAGTCCCTTGTATTCTCAGCAGATATGTTGCGTAGGGTTTTGCAGCTGGGATCAGCCGAGCAGGAAGCTGGGCCTATTGACTTCCCTTTGGAAGTAAGGCAAGCAGCATTTTTGAGGCTGGGGTATGGCCTTGATGTACCTAAGGCATCTTACATGAAGAGAGGTCTAATAGGGCAGTGGAGGTATCTTGCACATGTTTTTATGGTGTGCTTGTTGGAATTAGTGTCCAAGTCACAATTATTTGTAAACATATTGTTATCAGGCTGGATCCTTTTTGGGTGCATGCAATGAATTGTAAAGAGAAGATGATTAACTTAGATATATAATGTTAATTAGTTTGTTAATTTATTATGTTTAATAAATTAATTAGAAACTAAATAATTGATTATATTTGATTAATGGGTTAGTTTGTTAATTTATTAATAGTTAATAAATTAACCGGAAGCTAATAGAATTAATTCAGGAAGTACAGGGGCTAAACTGCAATTAGTTGATAGTCAACAGGGCACCCCCTAAACCCTAATAAGGGGGTCGGCCACCAATCCATCCCACATGGATTTGGGATCAAAAATTTGTAGGTTTCTAAAACCTATAAATAGGCAGCCCCTGCCTGCTTCATTCCTCGCTCATTCGATTCTAAGTTCTTTAACGATCACAAGGGATACCAGTTTTTGGGACTCTGAGATCTGAGCTTAGAAAAGTTATAATTATCTTTTCTTTTGTTCATTGGGTGTGAAAAACTAGAGGCGATCTTGCTTTAGACGCTTGTTGCTCGATTCAGAGGCTGTTCGTGAAATCGTTCTTCGTGGGGAAAATTGCGAATTTTCTCAATGTTAGTTTTTCTTATTCATCTCTTTATTTTAATAATTAGTTGCTTAGCTTGTTTGGTTAAATCCTTAAGGTTTTATATTCTTGCATAGTTAGGTTATTTAATTTTCCGCAAAGTTTTAATTTAACCTAGCAAGTGTATAGGAAACCCAACAGTGGTATCAGAGCGGTTAACCTAACGAGTTTTGCACTAATTTTGAGATGATAATCTTGTTCTTAAATTTCAAAATTTGTTTTGATTAATTTTCGGAATTTTGATTTAATTTTAATGGTGTTTTTAATTTAAAATTAAATTGTTTAAACTTAAAATTAATTTTTAAATATTAAATAAATCCGAAAAATTAATTTTTCAAAATTTTTGGAGTAAAATTCGGTTTTTGATAATTATTTAATTTTTAAAATAGTTTTTAAATATTAAGTTAATTGTCTAAATTTTGAAAATTGTTTTTCATATTTATCTTCAAATTTTCGGATTTTTAAAAGGTTTTAAATGAATAAATCTGAAATATTAAATAAATTATTATTTTATTAATTTAGGATTTTATTAATTTAATTAAGGGTTTGATTTTTGGGGTTTAAGATAAACATGCCTTAGAGATAAGCTTGATTTTCTAGGTTTATCCTAAATCCTATTTATCTAGAAATTACCTTAATTTAAATTAAGTGCTTATCCTAAAGGTTTTAGAATATCATAATTTATTAGGATAAACTTGTATTATCCTAGGTTTAAATTTTGAGGATTTATATGGTTATATATATAGGTTTCAGATTTAATATATATATTTAATAATTAAATGTTTCTTATTTTATTTAAATATTGAAACCGAAATATATATATATATAAAATAAATATTAATTTAAACCCTAATATTTTAAATTGTTTAAAATATACCCTGAATTTTAAAAGATTTAAAATAGACCCTTTAACTTTAAAAGTTTAAAATTAAACCCCTAAGATTTAAAAGAAATTTATATATGTATTATTGATTATATATATATATATATATATATATATATATATATATATATATATATATATATATATCATTTAAATCTAATTACATCGTCAGTCAATTGATAAATCGGCTCACCCATAGTGAACAAACTATAAACGAGGTATAAGGCGGGTCACTCTGCTTCCCTAAAGGAGTAGGTTTTTAACAGCTTCGCGCTGACCTACCTCCTCCGCTTCGCTGTGCGTTCAATGGAGCTACCGAGGACTTTTGATAGGATGGTATCCAGATTAAAATTATAATCTAAAGTAGTAAAACAAAAAATCCCGTTTTAGATATATCTAAAGTGAATTAGTATGCAAATCCATGAAAAATGCACATCTCCTATATGCAGTGTTAGTGGAGCGTGTGTATTAACCGGCACACTAATGAGAGACATATTAGGAGGTGATGTAGGACTCGCGATTCACGGACTGATCCGTGTCGAGTCTTACGCAGTTTTGCATGGTTAGATTCACCATCTTGTCCGTGATCCTCGGCAACCCAGTCACGGATAGTAGTTGAGCATAAACGAGATTAACATGCCATTGATAAGATTCAATGAATCTCAAAAGATCTCGGAATTTCATAGAGATTGAAATCGACAAGAGTTTGTCCGCCTAAAATAAATTCGTGGCGTGATTACGGCGACCCTTTTCATAAAACGAATCGAAAATATGGATCCTAGCCTTAATTCAAATTGGGTAAATTGTATAAGGAATACTTCATACTAACTAAAACGTTATCTCACAGATGTCTACTTCTACTGGTACTCCCACTCCTGCTCCCAACCACGCATCCAACTTCTCACTCCTTTCCGTTCTGGGTAGGGAAAAACTATCCGGTCCAAACTATGTGGACTGGATGAGAAACCTCAGGTTTACGCTGAGGTACGAGAACAAGGAGTATGTTCTCGATGAAAAAATTCCCACACTGAATGAGAATCCCACCCAGGAGGAAATGGACGCACACCAGAAACATTACGATGATGCAAACAAAGTGTCCTGCATCATGGCGTCATCCATGGTTCCTGAGCTTGCTAAGACCTTCGAGAATACATGGGCCTTTGAGATGAATCAGCAGCTGCGAGAGATGTTTGAGGCTAAGGCGAGCAAAGAGCGCCTTGATGTGGTAAGATCCCTCATGGCCTGCAAACCAAAACCTGGAACATCTATCTGCACTTTCGTCCTTGAGATGAAGGGGTACTTCGACCGGCTGGAGGCTCTCAATATGGTGTTTGACTCTGAGTTCTCCACCAATATCATTCTTTCTGGACTGCCCACCATCTATAATCAGTTCGTACTCTCCTATCAGATGAACATGAATCAGAAGGAGACGTCAATTATGGAACTGCAAAATCTGCTCCGAACCGCTGAACAGGGCATCAAGAAAGATGAGACCCCTATGGCCCCTGTGCTTGCTGTCGGTAAGGCCTCAAAGAAACGGAAGTCATCCTGGAAGGCCCCAAAAGGAAAGTCCAAGAAAGGGTCTCAAGGGAGAACAGAGTCCGATATTGTGCCTACTAGTTCCGAAGGAAGCAGTATGCTTTTACTGCAATGGCAAGGGGCACTGGAAGCGAAGCTGCCTATCATATCTGAAGGACCTTAAAGACGGCAAAGTCGAAAAGGCCAGCACCTCAGGTATGTTCATGATCGAACTCCATAACACTTCTATCTCTAATTCATGGGTTCTTGATACAGGATGTGGTACTCATATTTGCTCTGTATTGCAGGGACTAAGGGAAAGTAGAAGCTTGAAGCATGGAGAGCTGAACCTAATCATGGGGAATCGAAAGATCACGCCTGTGAAGAAAGTCAGAAGCTTCCAGCTCGTGCTTAGATCAGGAGTAGAGATTAGCTTAAATAATTGTTGTTATTCACCCGATATGAATCGGAACATCATTTCTTTGTTTGCCTTGTATAAGGATGGATACAATTTCAGCTTTGATAATAATAATGGAAGTATTTTGGTTTATTTGAATGATGTTTTTATATTCAAAGCTTGTCCTTATAATGGAATATATGAAACTGTTGAGTGTGATAACAACCTATTATTTAATATTGATTCTAACGAAATTGATAAGTCCAAATTGTGGCACTGTCGCTATGGGCACATTAACAAGAAACGCATCGCCCAACTCCAAAAGGATGGAGTGTTGGAATCATTCGACCTAAAATCGGATGATGTATGTGAATCCTGTTTACTGAGCAAGATGGCAAAATCACCATTCACAGGAACGTGTGAAAGAGGTGAAGGACTATTGGATTCGGTCCACACAGATGTATGTGGGCCATTCCGATGTGCTACAAAAGGGGAAAATCAGTACTATGTCACCTTTACAGATGACTATAGTAGATTTGGATATGTTTATTTAATTAAACATAAGTCCGACACTTTTGAGACATTCAAAAGATATCAAAGTGAAGTAGAGAATCAACTGGGCAGAAAGATAAAGGTTCTCTTTCAGGATCTAAAACTGAATAACCAAGATTAACTGATTTGAAATTTATCAGAGTATAAATCAATAATCTTGCTTTGAATCAAAGTTTAATTAAGAAGTTTGCGGAATAACACTTAATTATTTTGACAAAAACTTTCAGAACCAATGAAGCATAAAACATAAGAAGTAATCAAGACTGTTTGTATTGCTGAATTCAATGATTACAATCACCTCTAATCTGTTTGATTAGACGAAGAACACAGACTGTTCTTAGGGTTTTACAACCTTAGAGGCTTAAGAAAACTTAATCAATAAAGCAATTACAGACTCAAAATATGCAGAAAACTCCTATACAATAGAACGACCTATTCTCTGTATTTATATTGCTTCTTGATATGTTTCCTTGACGAACTATGACTTCTCTGATAGTAGATATGCTGGAATCTTCATGTAGATATCGTTTCCGGAAAATCAGCACTTTCTGTTTCTGAAACTGTTGAGTAGCTTGAATATCTTGACAGCATGAACTGAGCAGCTTGAGTTGTTTTGCTCTGGCAGCTTGAACTTTTACACTGGCAGCTCGAGTTTCTTCAACTAGCAGCATGAACTTTGTATTTACATGTAAAATCTACTAACAGTCTGAGAAGTCTAACTAACAGTTTGAACATACTTAAACTATTTCCCAACAATCTCCCCCTAACTTAAATTCTTTGCACAAGACTTTAAGTTCTATACAAAAATTGGAAATGAATAAGTAAACTGTTATTTACAAACCAAGGCTTTCAAAAACTTACAACTGTGCAAGTTATGATCTATAGCCTTCAAAAATTCTCTCTTTAGCTCATCTCTATCACAAGATATTCTGACAGACTTCATCTGGAGTAGTATATTCTTTGGAAGATCATAGAATTTAAGATTAAAGAACATACCAGATCTTCACTTGTGGTAGAGAAGATCTAACTTGTGATACAGACCCAATGTTGTGCATCGTTATCAGCTCATCTCTGGTCAACTTTTGAACTATTTGCCAAAAAGTATCATACTCTTCTTCAGGACCAGACTCTCTTCTTATCACAAACTTAATTCTCAAGTCACGGTCATCCAGTGACTTAGCAAACCAGTAGTTGATTTGAGGCTTTGTAAAATCATGCTGATCAATCAGCTTTTCTATATCCATAGCCTTTTGTAGTTGTTGCTCAAAGAGCACCCTTTTAACCGATGAAGGAATAGAGACAACTGCTTGATCAGAGGGAGCAGGTGCACTGCCACCAGCTTCAGCTTGGACTGATTGAGTTGATGGTTGAGCTTCTGGAGAGACTTGTGTTCTCAGTCTTTTGTCCATCTCCTTATCATGAATTTCCTGCAGCCTTTCAGTAGACATGGACTGAGCCATTTTCTTTGGAATACCTGCTGCAAAGGCAAAATTGATAAGAAATCTTCTATGCTAAGCCTTGGAGTGCCCTGTTGGCATCTTTCTTTTCCTTTCTCCTTGCTTGGCCACAAACCCCTTTAAGTAATCACCTAAAGTCTCATCATCATCCATTGGGGTTTGGGCTTGCTGCTCTAATTCTTTGTTTTGTTCTTCTGCTATTTTTCTTGCAACTTCAGCATCAAAGGCAATTTGGGTTTCTTTTGAAGAAAATTTATGCTTTGGAGACTCAATGAGAATGCCCTTGCCCTTGTCTTTTGTAGCAGATGTTGTAGCTTGGACTGTGCTTGATGGAGCTTGAATACCTTCCCTGATTACAACTCCAGTAGCTTTTGAAGGAGCAGCTTGAGTTTCTAGGCTAACAGCTTGAGAAGCTGTTGGGACTGCTAGCCTAGAAACTGGGACTGTTGGTGCTACTTGGACTGTTGTTGTTGTTGGAGCTGCTTGGACTGATGTAGGAACCTCCTGATTCTCCCCCTTTTTGGAAGCATTGGTTTGGTCAGAAGGACCTACAACCTTTGCCCCTTGGGTTTGAATCATCTGCTCTAATTTCACAATTTTATTTCCACAGAGAGTGAAGCCTCTGTGAAGATAATCCATCCTCTTATTCTGAGCAGCCTCTGCCTGCTTGAGTGCAAAAATTTGAGCCCCCTGTGCAGCGATGATGGACATTTGATATTCCAACATGGCTACAACAGGTTTGAGCCTGGGATCCGTTAAAAGCAGTTGTTGCAGACTAGCCTCAAGATCAGAGAGCACCTGAGGTGCTTGTGATCTATCACTGACATTGAAACCAGAAGTAGAAACTTCTGGGCCCCTCTTTTCTTGGTTCTGGGGACTTCCAGCTTGTGTTTGCACACTTGCTGTTGCCATGGGTGTGGTCTTAGCTATGTTGGCACCTCTTGTGCAGAGACATCAGTAGTGCCAGCCACAGAACCCATATGAACCATCTCTGAAGAGATGTTCACCTCCTGAGTGAGGATGGGAGTTTCCTCAAGTGGTTCCCTTTGGATATGCTGTGCAGGAGTATCCTCCTGCACAGGGATATATGGCTCTTGCTGATGGGAGGAGGAGGAAGGAGCTCCTGGTCCCCTTTTTCTTTTGTATATGTTTCTGAGTGGGCGTGTTGGCTGTACAAAAGGATCAGATAGAATATTTGTATCATGAGGAGTGGGTTGGGGTCCTGGGGGTGAAGCAGGAATGTTGGGCTGTGTCTGCTCAGGACCCTCTCCTCTGTTTCCTGAAATGATGTTCATCATTGCAGAGGGCAATGGAACATCTACACTGACAAAATTGGCACTTGGCTTTATCAGCCTTTTGATTGAAGACAATGAGTGCCTATGGGAAACATGTATCCGTTTATGTAAATGTGGAGTTGTGCAGGTGTGTGCAATAATTTCTGCCAAAAACCTAGGATACATCAAAAATTTCCCATTCTTTAGGGAATGATGCCTTAACATTCCTTGAAAGATCATGTTTGAAAAATTGAACTGTTGGCCAGTAGAAAAGCACACTAAGGCAGTGGCAATATTTGAAGAAAACTCAGACCAACCAGTTCTTTTGGGGCTTAAACATTGCTGAATAATGTGCACAAGGTATTTCCATTTAGGAGAAAAATGTGCCTTAAGAAAAGTAAAAGAATCAGCAGGACCCCTATAACCAATATTTTGAAGACCAAAATGTAAAGCTTGAAGGGATAGGTCAGTCATACCTGAGGCATCTTGAAGATGCAAGTGATGTCTGATGGATTCCTCAGTGATATTGATGACAGTTCCATCAATCTTGGATATGAGAGTAGGCACTCCATTGATGGTTTGAACAGAAGCATGATTCCAAAACTGTTCAATATGAGAGATGTATATAGTAGGGTTTATGGTTAGGGCATAATGGATATGGGAGTGCCTGAGGAAATCCATCATTGCATGAAACGGTTGAAGTTCAGAGTGTTTTAGGGTGTATGGGAGGCAGTTATGCTCTTTTACGAACTCCATGGATGAACAAACGATGGTTGTAGGGTTTGAAAGAAGAATGTGTGATTCGTTCAGAGAGAAAGCAGAAGGCCGTGGAAGAAGAATATGTAACTGGTAGTTACAACTGAACGAAACCGGGACCTTTAAAGGTTTCGAAAAGGTTGGGTCCCGCGCACACATTTGAAAAATTACCCAAATACCCTGCACACTTTGACAGATCAAGTGAAAATAACTAGCAGTCCGAGAAAATGAACTAGCAGCATGAGAAAATACTCATGCTGTTAGTGTAAAATTGTGCAACTTTTCAATGGAACAGTGTCTCCCCCTTAAATTAGCATACTGAGTCGATAATAATGAAAACCAATTAATCCATGTTTACCATACCAATATTTGATATTAGGAAAGTGAACTTCCCACATCAAAAGGTTTTGTAAATAGATCAGCTAGCTGATCATCTGTATGTATTTTGGTAACTTGGATTAATTTCTTTTCATTACAATCTCTGATGAAGTGAAACCTGATTTCTATATGCTTGGTTTTTGGGAATTTCACTGGGTTTTGCACAATGCTAATTGCACTTGAATTGTCAATATAAATAGGAGTGGATAAGAAATTCATACCATAGTCTCTTAGCTGATTTTGAATCCACATTACCTGGGAGCAGCAGCTTGCAGCTGCTACGTATTCTGCTTCAGTGGATGATGTGGAGACAGTTGTTTGCTTTTTGCATTGCCAAGAGACCAGTCTTGCTCCTAAGTATTGACATCCACCAGTTGTGGATTTTCTGTCAATGTTGCATCCACCATAGTCACTGTCAGAATAAGCAGTTAGTTCAAAAGGAGAGTCTTTAGGATACCATAGACCTAAATGTGGTTGGCCTTTAAGATATCTAAAGATTCTCTTAACAGCAACCAAGTGAGAATCCTTTGGAGAGCATTGAAACCTAGCACACACACAGACAGCAAACATAATATCAGGTCTTGAAGATGTTAGATACATGAGAGATCCTATAAGGGATCTGTATAGATGAATATCCACATCTATGCCATCTTTGTCTGTATGGAGCTGTTTATGAGGATCCATTGGAGTGCTTGCAACCTTTGTGTCTTGATAGCCAAACTTTTCCAATATGTCTTTGACATACTTTGATTGACTTATGAATAGACCAGTAGGCCTCTGTTTAACCTGCAGCCCTAGAAAGAATGTGAGTTCCCCCATTGAACTCATTTGAAACTTTTTGTGCATTAGGGCCTCAAATTCTTTGCACAAACTATCATTAGTTGAGCCAAAGATGATGTCATCAACATAGATTTGGACAAGAAGAATCTCAGCTTTGATGAATTTAGTGAAAAGTGTTTTGTCCAGAGTGCCTCTCTTGAATCCATTCTGTAGAAGATATGATGACAGTGTGTCATACCATGCTCTGGGGGCTTGGTGAAGACCATAGAGAGCTTTGTCTAGCTTGTACACCCTGTCTAGATACTTGTAGTCTTCAAAACCTGGAGGTTGACACACATATACTTCCTCTTCAATTGTCCCATACAGGAAAGCAGACGTAACATCCATTTGATACACTTTAAATCCTTTGAAACTTGCATATGCTAGAAATAGTCTGATGGCTTCAATTCTTGCTACTGGAGCAAAGACATCATCATAATCTATTCCTTCTTCTTGAGTGTACCCTTGTGCTACTAGTCTTGCTTTGTTCTTGATGACTATTCCTCTCTCATCCTTCTTGTTTCTGAACACCCATCTTGTACCTATTGCTCTCTTACCTTTAGGAAGATCCACCAGAGTCCATACATTCTGAATTTTGAACTGTAAAAGCTCTTCCTGCATAGCTTCAATCCAGGATGAATCTTTTAGTGCTTCTGATGCCTTTTTGGGTTCTAGTTGAGACATGAAACAGGCATGTTCAAAAACTGCTAGACTGAATTCAGGAACTGCTTGTTCAGCAGCAGCAGTCTCATTGTGAACCATCTTCCTTGTTTGAACAGGAGTGCTTGGATCACCCAGTATTTGATGGAGAGGGTGATGCTTATGAACTCTTAGTGTGGGCTCTCTCTCTGTTTGAAAGGAAGTTCCAAGGTTTGTATCATCTCCATCAGAACCAGTGAATGGTTCAGTTTCTGGAACAGCTTGAGTTTCTAGGCTAACAGCTTGAGAAGCTGTTGGGACTGCTAGCCTAGAAACTGGAACTGTTTCCTTTTGTGTTAGAGTTGTGCTGTCAGGACTTGGGAATGGCACTTCAGTGTCGGGATTTGCATCATGTTGAGTGCTCAGGACCCCTGGAGGATCACATGACAGAAGTGGTAGAGTGGTGAAATCATCCCAACTTGTTGAATCTGCAGCAGTCTGAAACTTTGTGCCAACAGCATGAGAAATTGTATTGGCAGCATGAGAATTTGTGTTAGCAGCTTCAACCCTGTATGCATCAGCTTCTGCAGTATACTCAACAAAGCTCAGAGAATTTGTTAGTGAATCTAAATCAAACAACCAATCAGGACCAGTGCCTTTGATATTAGCAGTATTTTCATTAAATTCAACATTGGCACTTTCTTCAATTGTTTTAGACACACTGTTGTATACTCTATAGGCTTTGCTTTGAGTTGAGTATCCTACAAAGAATCCTTCTTCAGCTTTACTCTCAAACTTCCCTAAGTGAGTCTTAGTGTGAAGGATAGTACATGGGCATCCAAAGGGCTTGAAGAAAGCTATTAGGGGACTTCTGTTATGGAATAACTCATAGGGAGTTTTCCCTTGTGATTGAACTACTTGAACCCTATTTAGAACATGACAGGCTGTATTAACAGCTTCTGCCCAGAAAGTCATTGGCAGATTTGAATCAGCTAGCATTGTTCTAGCAGCCTCAATTAATGTTCTGTTCTTTCTTTCAGCTACACCATTTTGCTGTGGTGTTCTTGGTGCACTATATTGTCTAGCAATACCTTTGGACTCAACAGACACTGTTTAGAATGAGATTTTTAAATTCAGTTCCATTGTCTGATCTTATCACCTTAACTTTGGAATTGGATTGGTTTTCTATCTTAAGGATAAAAGACTTAACTAGTTCAGCAGTTTCATCTTTGGACCTAAGAAAGTAAACCCAAGTAAATCTGGTGAAATCATCAACAATGACCAAACAGTAAGCCCTTTTATTCAAACTCAAAACAAAAGTTGGACCAACACTACAAGGAAACATGGTATTTGGGAGTGCTTAAAACCGTCCCAAATACCTCATAAACCGTGCCAAATACTTTTTGGCACGGGGTTGGCACCGTTTTTGCGTGGTCCTAAATACGAGGGTGCCAAATACATTTGGTTCCATAAATAACGGTCTCAAATACTTTTTGGCACGGACATTGGGACGGATGTATGGTTTTGTGCCATTAGTTGTGTATTTGGTACGGATGGTGAACAAGTGTTCCAAATAATTATTGGGCACAGTTGGTTCCCCTGCCAAATACTCATTTGGAACCAATCGATCAGCAGTCACAAATACTTTTTTGGGACCGTATTCCCCTTGCCGAATATATTTGGCACCGCTTTACGAGTCATCACAAAAAAGTATTTGGGTCAGTTTATTACCTAGCCAAATAAACATTTGGAACCATTTTATTTACCGTTTTAATTGAATATATTCTCTATTGCTCTAACAATTGGCACCATGTTGTAAAACACTTTGCTTTGGTATTGTCATAGTAACACTAATCTAATCGCTTAATGTGATTATCAAACTATAAAGTGAAAGAACAAATTAATAATCACCAAATAAGAACAACTATAAATCACAATTGAACTTGTATAAATCATGCCAAAACTCAAGTCAATACCCCAAACTTTAATCTGATAAAGCTAAATAAATGTATAACATGTTAATTAAAAACGTTCTGAAAACTGTAAAATTGAGTTAACATTGAAATCTCATGACGAGAAAGTACATTAAGTAACGACAATATGTAGTCATCGTAAGCTAATCATATCAAGTCCATTTCGCTCCCAGTTTCATATCCTACATGATATAAAAATATGGCATGCATTAGTTATTATGAACTAAAATTAAGAAAATGATTTAAAAAAATGCAAAGCAAAATGAAATAGGTAGTGTAATATCCTTGATAAGGAGCAAATATACTTAACTACCAATTTTTACACTCACATTGTATTAACCCTTAGCTTAACTTTGGTCAGAAGGACTTTGTACCTAGAATAATATACAATCATGATTAGCATACACCAAGGTAATAGATAGAAAATAAATGATATAGTTTTACCTGGCCGACACTTGATCCAGATCTACGTGCCTCATGAGGGGAAACAGGTGCTAACAACCCTGCACGCTCTAACAATCGTTGCATGCTTTCTAGTCTTTCAGCCATCTCTATTTGAGTTTTTTCGTAATGAGATACCTTTTCTGCTACTTTAGCATCTAACTGTGCCGCTACTTGTGATTCAACCATCCTTTTTATTGCATCTGAAGAAGCTATATTGATTGAAGATGTGCGAGGCCCAAAAATATCACGAGGAGAGGGTCCTAAACCAAAAGTCCTCACACGTCCGTGTCCATCTGGACCCAATAGATCAATGTAAACTTTTTCTTTGAACGAATCGTCTTGCTCAGATTCAGGTATTTCATTTAACTTCTCGTTCATTATTTCCTACAATTAAAACTCATCATTTCCTGATTACTAGTATGGAACATATGATACATTAATCTTAAATATCTCATATACTTACAACTATCTTCCTCGTATCATCATCTGGTATGGTACCATCCTTTCTAGTACGTGTTTTAATAAACACTTTTCCACGAGAAATGTCTTCATTATTAGCTTTCATCTAAATTAAAAAGAATATTGCATATTAGTTAACAACCTATGATGAAAGGAAAAAAAGGAAATTAAAATGAGCTAGATGTTTTTATCTTATACCTCCTCCCGGATGTTAGCATGTGAGGTTCGTCCTGTCCTTGGTAAGAACTCTAGTTGTTTACGGTTATTAGCATTTGTCTTGGCTTGAGCCTACAAAAGAAAACCATCAGGCTTAATAAAGCTAAATAAAATACACAATAAAAAACAAAAAAGTAGCCCTTATTATGAGTGATAAATTAAAACAATAACGACTAAATTTCTATAATTTTACATACCACAACATCCTCACGCTGCCAGTACTCTACTAAGGATGGCCATTGATCAGGATCTACTCGACTATCAGTAGGAGGAGTCAATAATTTTTCAGGATCATCCTTGTTAGGAGTAAAGAAGTTGCTCTTTACTCTACTTTTCCACTTCTTCCAATGACTACCAATTAGCTTTAAACAATTCTCTTTAAAATCACTAGGAGCATCTGTCTTGTGCTACAATATGGATAAATTTAAATTTTATGTTATTGTCCATTTGAGTTCAATATATCTGTCATAATAAATTTGATGCTAGTTTATACAATCTAAAATAAAACTAATTATATGGTCAAGTGGGTGGTCACATAGTAGCATAAAATACCTGAACATCCCTCCACATAATTTCAAGGTTGGTGGTAGGCATCTGCTTCCATGAAACAACATTAAGAGGAGCACGGGCCCCACACTTGGCAATTTCTCCAAGTAAATTTCCGACATCGGTACTGGTATCCCCAATGGGCTGCATGAACTCATTGAAAGCGATCCGAATTTTCTCTTTTCCTTGGTAACCTATTGCTGGTCCTCGACCCTTCTTACGAGTAGTATCGCCTGTGCTAGGAGCTATAAAAAATTCAATTATTAAAAAACTATACAAATGAATCATAATAATAACATTGTGCCTGCTGTTGCATTGTCATGTTTTTAAATTGTCTTTTATGTTACATTAGTACCTCACTTTCTAGACACTATTGTGAACATGGTTAAGCACTAGTTACTTCTCATCTGTTAGTAAAGAAATAAGTTTAAGTATGGACAGACACAAGTAGAGTAAAAAAAAAGTCAATTATCATGCCATCAAAATATATGGACAGACACAAGTAGACACCATTATCAACACTGTAACTTCTTTAAATAATCAGAATAATCAACACTGTAACTTCTTTAAATAATCAGACACAAGTAGACACCAGATACTATATATATAGCAGTAACAATTCGACTCCACTGGATCTGAATATAAAATCAACAGCAGGCAGTAGCAACAACAGCAGGCCAGTAGCAACAACAGCAGGCCAGTATACATATTTCAAGTCTTTCTGGTTTATGTTTCTGTTTTATGTTGCTGCCATATATAAAATCAACAGCAGGCAGCAAATATAAATGACAACTTCGGACAAGTTAATTTAAAGGCATTTGATAAAATTATAAATGATGAGATAAGAAGAAACAATCAAATCAAAATGATCATCTCTACTCTAAGCACATAGCAATTTAGTGATAACTTGAGAAACAAATTCATATATAACATAAGATGAATTTTACCTGATCCACTTGATGCCAAAGGAGTGTTATCAGATCTAATTTGTGATTCTCCCATATCAAGCTGAGATGGTGGCTGACTGCTTTGTTGAACGAAATTGACTTGTGATTGTACCGTCTCTAGTTGGGCTGACGGCTGAGTGTTTTGTTGAAGAGGAGACTGGATGGAGGGCTCGACGTCCTCCTCTTGGGTTTGACTATTTCCTTGGGTGGCCCTTGGCATTTCAGACATGAATGTATATGTTCTTCGTCTCTTTCTAGGTGCCATGGTAAATCTGCAGATTGCATAAGTAACTTAAGAAATTGAACAAGAGAGACTAATAGAATAAGTCAAACAAACAATAATGCAAGTTTATTGATTCAATAAATAGAAACTTTATTTCATGTCAAAATATACTACTAAGAAAGCTCTACATTCACTACTAATAACAATAAAGCATTAATGACTAAATAGACAAACTAAAAAATGAAAAGGTTCGATGTTTTTACTAGCATAACAACGCAAGGTTAAAAAAATGATTGGTTAAACTAATCATCATCAGATTCATCATCACTCAAGCTAACAAAAGCATCTTCATCCATATCTTCGGATGTGTCATCTATCATATCATCAAATTCTTCTTCTTCAAAGTCATCTGAATCATCAACCTCTTCATCCTCCCTTTCTTCGTCAGAGTCAGTCTCGGGTTCATGACGTGAACTACTTTCACATTGATTCCTTTCTATAGGCATTTGAGAAACCCTCCTTTCAATCAACGTGCCTTCAACACCATGCCTCACCCACATTGTTTCTCCCTCTTGAACACTTCTTCTTTCATCCAATTGTTGAGAACTGTAAGGTTGGGCCTGAGGCACTGCAATTGTTACATTAGAATCCTCACCCATGTCAAATGTATCCCGACTAGTCATCTTGATGGCAACTTTCCATTGAGAGTCAATAGGATCTTCAATATACATAGCTTGCTCAGCTTCGGATGCTAAGATAAAAGGTTCATCAGTTGGCTTATTCTCTTTGTATAACAAATGATTAAAATTAGCCAATGTAATACCAAAATTATCAACTTGGATCCCTGTCCTATTGTCTACCCAATTGCACTTGAACAAGATAAATTTTGTTTCATAAGTATAGCGCACTTCAATGATGTCTGTCAACTCTCCATAAAAAGTTAAGTCCCCAGACACAGGATTTTTATCCTTTCTACTCGAATAACTGGTTGTGCCGGCAGTCACAACGACCCCACTATTTTGTGTGGCTCTACTATTGTCATTTCTCTTTGTTCTAAATATAAATCCATTAATGATGTATCCATCGTATCTTTTAGCCAAATTTGTCAAGCCCAATGACATATCCTTCACTTCAGTTGATAAATCTAGGTTTTTTGCATCTTATTCTAATACCTATATAAAACAAAATAGGTTAAGTGTTTTTGGGTTGTTAAGGTTTAAAATGACACTTATATTGATATTTAACTCATACCTGGGTTTTAAACCAAGATGGAAACTCCTTATTGTGAACACTTTGACGTTCACGGGGGACTAACTTTTGGAGGGACCGAAAGTGTCTCCTAAAATAAAAAGAACATTTTAATAGATCTATAATTACTAATCAATAAAAAAATATTGCTCTTATATATGGAAATACTTAACATACTCTCTGTATGGCTTAACAACATCACTACTTGCTAATATGTAACGATGTGCTTGCTCCATAGACACACGATCAAGAAGAAAAGATGTTTCTTGTCCAAAATGAGAACCCGTGTTATCTTCGCCATTATCATTTCGATCGGGACGTGTAGACTTAGTTTCAATGTCCTTTAGATATCTTGCACATAATGTCATGCACTCTTCCATTAAGGCGCCTTTAGCAATAGACCCTTCTCGACGCGCTCGATTGCGTACATACATCTTTAGTGTTAACAGGTACCTAAGGGAAACAAATGTATAGTTACATATATGCTATAAAGTATATTGTTTAGTTGTTATAACATTCAAATGTACCTCTCAATAGGATACATCCACCGATAATGTACCGGCCCAGCAAGTAATGCCTCTTCAGCTAGGTGTATAGGCAAGTGTTCCATTATATCAAAGAAGGATGGTGGGAAAATCTTTTCAAGATGGCAAAGTGTAAGTGCAATACGATCTTGAAGATTTTCTAGATCAGATTTTGTGTTAACTTTTGAGCACAATATTCTGAAAAAATTTGATAACTCAATCAATGCTTCGACAACATGTTTAGGCAAAACTCTCCGAATAGCTAAGGGTAGCAATTGTTGCAAGATAATATGATTGTCATGGCTCTTTAAGCCCCAAATGCTATGCTCTTTAAGATGGACACATCGTGAAATATTAGAAGCATATCCATCAGGTACCTTTAGATCCTTTAACACCTTCAAAAAGAGATCTTTCTCTGTTTTTCCCAATGTAAAGCAAGCTGGTGGTAGTAGCATCTTACCAGAAGTAGTTTCTTGAGGATGCAATGGAGCTCTACTTTTTAATTCTTTTAAATCAAGTCGAGCATTCAAGTGATCTTTTGTTTTTCCAGCAATGCCTAAGAGAGTACACAATACATTATCACACACATTTTTTTCTATATGCATGACATCAAGATTGTGACGTATGGGTAAAAACTCCCAGTAGGGCAATTCAAAGAAAATACTCTTTTTCTTCCAGTTATCTCCTCTGTCATGTTCATTACCCTCTATTTCATCCTCTTTTGTTACCTTACCTTTTCCATTCGTGTTTCTCTTTCCCTTTCCTTTCCTTTTCTCTGTATCTTTCTTTTTCTGTCTTCTTATGGCAGCCTTTCTCTCCTTTTCTTTCTCCCTTTGAAAATCTTCCCTTTTCCTCTTTTTTGCAACATCTTCTCTTTTATATACTGTTTCTACATCCTTTAGTTGTTCAAGTACTTCGGTACCTGATAATATTTTTGGCTTGGGATCCCATTCTGGTTCGCCATGAAAAGAAGCTTTATCTCTTCGTAATTTATGACTTTCTTTTAGCCATCTTCGGTGTCCTAAATAACAAAACTTTCAACAATGCTTTAGTCGAAAAAATCTAGTTTTTTTGTTACAAGAAGGACAAGCGAATTTTCCTTGTGTGCTCCAACCAGACAATTTAGCATAAGCAGGGAAATCACTGATCGTCCATAAGAGTGCAGCATGTAACTTAAACATACTCTTTGTTGATGCATCATATGTATTGAGACCATCATGCCATAACTCCTTTAGCTCATCAACTAACGGTTGCAAATACACATCAATCTTGTCACCAGAAGCTTTTGGACCATCAATAAGAATAGAAAGAATGAACGAGGGTTGTTTCATACACAACCAATGCGGTAAGTTGTATGGAATCAAAACAACAGGCCACGTACTATGTGAAATAGTCATGGTCCTAAATGGATTAAATCCATCGGAGGCTAACCCAAGTCTCACATTACGACCTTCACAACCAAAAGATGGATACAGTCTATCAAACGTTTTCCATGTTGGACTGTCCGCTGGATGTCTTAGCACACCATCATCAACTCGCTCCTTTGAATGCCATGTCATTTGAGAGGAAGTGTGAGGTGACATAAACAACCTTTTCAACCTTGGCTTTAGTGGAAAGTAACGTATTTGTTTAGCGCCAATTCTTTTCTTCAAAACCATACTCTGATCATCATTTGGCTTGTCGCCACTAAACTTTTTATACCTAGAAGTTCCACAGATACTACAATTGTCAAGAGATTTATCATCTCCACGAAACAACATACAATCATTTGGGCATGCATCCCATGTCTCATAAGAAAACCCCAACTCAGAAACTATCTTATTGGCTTCATAGTAAGACTTGGGCATTACAACATCCCCTATTTCTTCAAGTGCCTCACAAATTAATTCCATGGCCAATGTGCATGACTTATTTGACCACCCACTTAGTACCTTTATGTGCAAAAGTCGAGTAACGAATGAAAGCGATGTGAATCTTTTACAACCTTTAAATAAAGGCCTTTGTCCATCCTGTAGCATCTTGAAGATTTTTGACGTATCATCATCTATCATTTCAACATTCACATCCGAAGATTCACCCAAATTTGCAATTCCCGTTGCATCATACACCATGCCAACAATGTCATCGCTCTCAAAATTTCTTGTGACATCCTCTTGGTGGCCGGTATCATAATGAGGAGTGTCATAAGTATGCATAAGTGACCATGGCAAGTAATTTTCCATAAAACCATTAACAATAAGGTCATCCATGACATGATCTCTATTACGAAAAAAACGCCCGTAACACCTTGCACATGGACATTTTTTACACCCACTTGGCCCTACATCTGAATATATTGAATCCAAAAAAAACTTAACACCTTCCCTAAATTGCAATAATGTTCTATCCTTCAAATACATCCAACTTGTATCCATCCCTAGAGAGAAAAAATTATTAATTAAAGCTATCTAATTATCAAATAATCATCAATATGAAGAAAAAGGTATGTAATTTATATTATATATGCAATACAAAGAAAAAGGTATCTAGTATTTGGCCTGCTGTTAAATGTCAAAATCAGCAGCTATGTAATGAGGTTTTATGGACTGGACAATTCCTGGACCATAATATGCCAATAAGAGCTTAAATCCCTCATGTTAGTGTCTAATTCTTGATTAACAAATTTCAGGGTGGTGTTATAGTATGAAATCAGCATCTATTTATTACATATGTGTGCGTGTGTCTGCTGGTAAATGTCAAAATCAGCAGCTATATATTACACATTTGAGTGTGTGTGTCTGTTGTTAAATGACAGCAAGATCAGCAACAATTTGAGTGTGTTTTGTACTTCTGTGTGCAATCTTGTTCAATTGAACCTTCAATGCACCCTCTTCCTTTCTGTTTGAATATATATATATATATATATATATATATATATATATATATGTATGTATGTATATGTATGTATGTATGTATGTATGTATACTAGATGCTTTGCGTTTAGAATTGAACAGAGGGACTGATCAATAGCGTAATTGGGGGGTTGTTCAGGGTGAGTTATGTGTCTTATTTGTTTAATTTATCAACTTTCCTTCTCCATTGACACTTCAATCTTTATGTTTTGCTGATAATTTATATATATAACCATGGCTGCTACTGTTGGTGTTGAATAGGACAAAACTCAGCAGCCATATTTCATGTGATTGTATGTTATATACACAAAAGTAGCAGCAGAATACAGGTGTGTGAGTGCAGATTATTGGCCCTGATAATATATCTCGCGATAATTCACAAGTATTGTAGCAATTTTATGACTTAAAGGATATTAAAATTGACTTTCTACACTAACTAAAGATTTCTTTAGACACTACCTTAGCCTAATTTTATGTGATTCTCACCACTTATTCTGCCCATACAGCACCACTTAAGTGAATGTATTAACAAATTTTACTGGTAACGTATAGGAGAAAAACAAACCGAATTCTGAGAATCAGTAAAGCATTTCACTTTGATTTTTTTTGGAAAACGTAGCTGAAAGCCTGGAACAGAACAAGAACTTCAAAAACACGCTTCTATCCCAAAAAATTAGGGAGGGCAGATTAAAAGTAGAAGACACCTATCACCAAATTCTAACAAGGAACTGGAAATCACAGATTGTAAAGTTGTAAGCAAACCTATATATACACACGTAAAGGATACACACAAATATGCATGTAACCAAGTTTACCAATATACAAGGCAGTAAAATTGAGAACTACACAAACATTCTTGGAGTTTTCAGCCTTTGTAAAATTCTCATCAACATCCCAAGCTAAGGAGGCTCTGTGATTTTGCATGATCAGTGGGTGTTTGATCAGCAAATTAGGGTGTTCCAAGCAAATTCAAAATCAAAATTTGATGCCTGTTTTATGTCAGAGCGTTTTACTTCTGCCTCTTCTTCCGGTATCACCTATTGAGCTATATCCTCCCTATCCATAGAATTAGATTTGCAGTTCTAATAGTTGATACCAAAATAGTACATGCAAGCACCGTTGAGTTGTGAGTGTTGTCAAATGCTTTTTGTGGAATGCAAATCACAGAACATCGAATGGCGCTTCCATGCCATTATGGAGTTCTGCGGCAGAAAAGAGTCCTCTGTTCTTCTTAAGTTCGGTTTAGAAACAAATCATTTTTTATAATTTTTCTATTTAATTAGTTCTTATTTGTCTTTTTACATTTGGCCGAAGGAAAGGATTGTTATTCTATGCTTGTTTGGCAACAACTCAAAAGGGTACTGTTGGATTATCCTTCTATAGATAATAGCCTTAAAAATTTACATGATAGTACATTAGCACAATAACCAAATTGGGATTCAATTAGATATTCTATAATTCAAAATAACACAACATGTCATACGAATATATCTCACTTCAATACATACATATAGAACGTGTAACAAAGTAGCATACTTTGCAACATTTCAAGGGGCAACTGGGATACTTACCAACTAAATCAAGGAGGAACAAAGTAGCAGCAGCCTATAAAGTTTCAAAGACCAACAAAGTAGCAGAAGTCTGCACGAATTCAAGGAGCAAAAAACGTAAATATCCACCCAAAATTAAGGCACTATATCATCAAATAACATGGTTTCAATCCGGTATCACCAATAATCATTAACACTTCAATTAGGGGTTACGAAGCAAGAAAAAAAAAGTGAAATATATTACCATAATAACCACAAATCGATTAAGGAGTATAACCTGAAATTACTAACCTAATCGGGAGGAATGAAGAATTGATTACAGCCGTATCACCATGCTAAATCCATAATCGGCATTTTTTGATGGGGAGGAACGAGAATAAGGGGTTTAGAAGAAGGGGTTTACGATGGGATGGGGGAACGAGAAGAAGGGTTTACGATCGGATGGGGGAACGAGAAGAATGCTCGATCGATTTACAGGGAATAGAGGAACAATGTATTGGATTGTTTACGTACAGGTTTTGATTTTACAGGGAATAGAACAACGAGAAGGGATGTCGATCGAGAAGGGAGGTCGATAGAAGGGTTTACGTACAGGTTTTGATTTTTAACAAATTAAAATCAATTTTATTGGAGCCAAATAAAAATAATGGGGGGAAAGTAATTGGCACAATGTATTTAACACGGAATGAAAAGTTGTCTTAAAAAATTGAGTCATTTGAGTCCGTTAATGAAAAACTGTTCCAAATGCATCGTATTTGGATGGGAAAGTTTTAATCGTTGCCAAATACATAGCTAATTGGCACTGTAGTCAAATGTGTGCCAAATACTAGTATTTGGCACTGTTTATTTGCCTTGCCAAAAACATTTGTGCCAAAAAGCCTATTTTCTTGTAGTGCAAATAGATCCATATGTAGCAACTGAAGAACAGATGAGATTGAATTTACTTCTTTGGCCTTATGAGAAGTTTTGTGTTGCTTACCTTTAAGGCATGCTACACAATGATCATCACAGATGAACTCCTTTTGTGGTAAGCCTCTTACCAGATTCTTTTTGACTAAAATATTCATGGACTTTAAGTTCATGTGACACATCCTTCTATGCCAAAGAGCAGACTCATTTGATGATGCTCTGGATATTGAACAGCTTAAAGTATTTGACTTAGGTAAAAGATCTGTGTCCAGGCAGTAAACATTGTCCTTTCTTGGTGTTCTAAGTAAAACAAGATTTTCAGGAACTTTGAAATCCTTTGAAAGAACAATGCACTCAGAATCTGTGAACAGAACAATGTTTTGTTTGTCACAGATTTGAGAGACACTCAATATATTGTACTTAAGCTGTTCAACATACATAAATCATGGAATGTCATGTTGCCTGCATTAACAGTACCTTTACCTGTAACCTTACCTCCTTTTGAGTTGCCTCCAAATGCAACAAAACCTCCATCAAAACCTTTGAAATTTGACAAGCATTCAGAATTGCCTGTCATGTGCCTAGAGCATCCACTGTCCAGATGCCATCTTGTTCTATGAGGAGACCTGTGGTTGCCCTGCACAAATAACAGATTAGTTAGTAGTGGAGTAAACCCAAACCAAATTGGTTTTGGGTTGGCCTTGTACATTGACATAACTAAAAACTGTTTTTGACTTCTTATATTTGGTGAGATCTACTGATGGAGTCTTTGGAGAGTATTTAGTGATAATATGAGGTATCCAACTATTTTGATCATCTTTTCTTCTGACAGTCTCAGATGATTCACTAGCAGTTCCAGTTTGATGCCCAGCAGCTTGAGCTGTGTTTGTAGTGCTAACAGTTTCAGTTTTTACACTAACAGCATCAGATTTTGACTTAGCAGTCTGATCTTTTGCATTAGCAGTTTGAGCAACAGATTTGTCCTTGACACACCATATTTGTTTAAAACTTGATTTAGGCTTTGCCAAAACTTGTTTTTGATGTGTGGACTGTTTTTTATTAACTTTTGAGAATCTGTGATCAACTGTTTTCTTTGGAGCTGCTGTGGAAGGTTTTACTTTTGAGTGCTTTGCCTGATTAGGATTTGATTTTGTGTGATGCACAGTCTGTTTTGCAACAGCTGGTTTGTAAAAACAATCCTTGGCTAAGTGATTCTTCCTTCCACAGTGAAAGCATCTTTTGACAGTTTGAATTGGAACACCAGAATTTTCTGTCAATTTCTGGTTCTTGTTTCTCTGGTTTCCTCTTACCTGCTGTTGTTTAGAAAACTTTTGAACACCATGCTTTTGGCATGTGCAGATAGAAACAGTTTTACCTCTTTTAGTTCCTTTTGATGAAGATGCAGTGTTACAGTTAGAATGTACAGGATCTTGTGGAGTAGCATTGCATACACTCATCTTCTCTTTTCCTTTCTTACTAGAAGCTTGGACTTCTATGGGTGCACTCTTTGTGTCACAGTCTCTATTTTGACTCTTATCTTCTTTTAATTCAGGACTGTTATCAAGGATAGGATCTACAATAGTCATAGACTCATCTAGTGGTTCATTGACAAGTCTATCAGCAACCTCACTCATTGGATGAATATACTTGTTATTATATGGAGGTGGAGTAGCTCTGTATCCTATTCCTTCTTTGGGATTGACCTGAGATTTCACTCTATCTTTGAATTGAACTTCCATTAGGTGTTCTAGCTTTTGATTTGCTAACTTGAAGTTTCCTAGATCTATGTTAACAGATTCTAGTTTCTTATTAGCCTCTAACACCTTCTGTTCAGTCTCTTCTACCTTTTTATTCAGAGATTCTATTTTATTATTGAGTTCCTTTTTCTCCCATTCATGATAGGTTCTATCATATCCCATTTGAATCTCATTATCCTTATAATCATTGATCTGTTTTTCCAGATCTTCTATGGCTTGCATATATTCATATCTCCTTTCTTACATCTTAGCTAGAGTTTTGCACATGCTCTCATTATGATCTTTGTACTTTTTAACCATATTTTTGCATGATTGAGAGCAGAGTTTAGAATTTACCTCAGATGGTAGTTCAGTGGAGGAGACATTTGATGTTTCTGCCATAAGTGCTTGATTTTGAAATTCTTCCTCTGTCTGATCACTCCAGTCAAACACATTGTCTTCTTGAGAGACAAGTGCTGTTGATGAGGACGCTTGGATGGGCTGTGAAGTCCTTGATGGCTGTTGACCTTGAGATCTACATTCTCTGGCAAAGTGACCAAGCTTATGGCATTTATAGCATTCCACTTTTGATTTATCAAAAGATGGTTTGCCTTCTGTCTTGGCTTGAAAGTTGGCCCTACCAGTTCTTTTCAGAAATCTTTTGGCCCTCATGGTCAGCATTGCATGTTGCAACTTTAAATCCATCTCTTCAAGATCATCTGGATGAATTTGTTCCAAGTCTTCAACATTTAGAGCAAATAATCCATCATTGGCAACAAAAGCCTCATAGTGAGTTTCAGCAGAATTGCCATCACCACCTGAAAAAGAATCACAGTTATTAGATTTTTCAGAAGACAGAAGAGCAGTGTTGTGATTATAAGAAAAGGATTTCTTTTTAGCATCAATCTCAGTCTCAAACACTCTTAAGCTGTTATGCAGATCATCCAATTCTATCTCATCAAGAGTGTCTTTTGTTCTCCATTGTGCAGCATAGACTGTCCATTCTTCTCCAAGAGATCTGAGAAACTTTCTGTTGACTTCATCTTGATCCAGATTGACCTTTGCACTTTCCAGTTCACTTATCAGTTTGTTGAACCTGTCAATGATTTGAGTGAGGTTTTCATTCTTGCCACCAGAAAAGTTTTCATACTGCTGTTTCAAGAGGTCCTTTTGATTTCTCTTGGTACTGGCATTACCAGCAAACCTCTTCTCTAAGGCAATCCAAAGAGAGTGAGCAGTATAAAACTTTTTGAACTGATGTTGATAAGCATTAGGAATGGCTATTTGTAATCATGTGAGTGCTTTCACTTCATTCATTCTAGCCTTCCTTTCAAGTTCAGTTTTTGGAGGAGTTTTGACTGGTTTTCCCTCATCATCAAGTTCTGGATCAACTACAGGAGGAAATTCAACAGCTTCCCATATGGCATAATCAATGAATTGAATATGCTGTTGAATCCTGAGTTTCCACATCTCAAACTCAGTGGGCTTGAGCATAGGCACTTTGAGTCCTTGCCCAGATCCACTGCTGCTATTTTCAAATTCCATTGTAAAAGATTAAAATTTTAAAAGAAAGTTTTTGACTTTGAAAAACAAAGAGTAACCTGGTTTGAAAAACCTGATTTGAACAACCTGGTTTGACAAACCTGTCTCTGATACCACTTGTCAGGATCTAAAACTGAATAACCAAGATTAACTGATTTGAAATTTATCAGAGTATAAATCAATAATCTTGCTTTGAATCAAAGTTTAATTAAGAAGTTTGCGGAATAACACTTAATTATTTTGACAAAAACTTTCAGAACCAATGAAGCATAAAACATAAGAAGTAATCAAGACTGTTTGTATTGCTGAATTCAATGATTACAATCACCTCTAATTTGTTTGATTGACGAAGAACACAGACTGTTCTTAGGGTTTTACAACCTTAGAGGCTTAAGAAAACTTAATCAATAAAGCAATTACAGACTCAAAATATGCAGAAAACTCCTATACAATAGAACGACGTATTCTCTGTATTTATATTGCTTCTTGATATGTTTCCTTGACGAACTATGACTTCTCTGATAGTAGATATGCTGGAATCTTCATGTAGATATCGTTTCCTGAAAATCAGCACTTTCTGTTTCTGAAACTGTTGAGCAGCTTGAATCTCTTGACAGCATGAACTGAGCAACTTGAGTTGTTTTGCTCTGGCAGCTTGAACTTTTACACTGGCAGCTCGAGTTTCTTCAACTAGCAGCATGAACTTTGTATTTACATGTAAAATCTACTAACAGTCTGAGAAGTCTAACTAACAGTTTGAACATACTTAAACTATTTCCCAACATTCTCCGCTCCGACAAGGGAGGAGAGTACCTTAGTATCGAGTTTCTCGATCATCTTAGAAGCTGTGGAATAGTTTCCCAGTTAACTCCTCCTAGAACACCACAACTCAACGGAGTTGTGGAGAGGAGAAACAGGACCTTGTTAGACATGGTCCGATCTATGATGAGTCGAGCAACACTTTCAGTAAGTTTCTGGGGTTATGCATTAGAAACTGCGGCACATATTCTAAATCTAGTACCCACCAAGAAAGTTTCAAAGACACCTTACGAGATGTGGAAGGGAAAGCGTCCTTCCCTTGGTCACATCAAGATATGGGGTTGTGAAGTCTTCGTTGGACGAGAGACCTCTGACAAACTCAGTCAAAGATCTGAAAAGTGTCTATTCGTCGGTTACCCACAAGAGTCATTTGGATATCTATTTTACAAACCATGTGAAAACGTAGTGTTTGTATCTCGAAGAGGAGTGTTCCTCGAGAAGGAGATAATATCTAAAGAGGACAGTGGGAGTAAGATCGATCTTGATGAGATTCATTTGGATATCTATTTCACACTCCACCCCACGTGACCGAACCTCTTTCTTTCACGATTCCCTCCCCACAGATACACACATTGCACGATGCCTTTGTGGCATCCCCTAGAGCTGCCTCCGTGGCAGCTCCACAAACTTCGGGATCTGCGCCTCCCCTAGTGGAGCGAGAAATGACAGAAGGAAGACCTGAAGTGGCTCCATCAACGCCATCCACTTCAGGCTATCTCCCAATTAACTTGGAGATGTTAACGGCAGCTCTTCGTGCTGCCGGAGTTGTTACCCGGGCTGACCTGGACGCCCAGAAGGAGGCTGTTGAAGAACGTCATATCGCCCTTCTCTCATTTATAAAGGGTAAGGGTGTCGCTTCTGAGGATCTACCTCCACCAGGATCCCATTCAGTCCAGACACAGATTGCAGAGCTTTCGGACAAGATAGACGTGCTCACTCTCCTAATCCTTCAAGTCCAGGAGCAACTCAACTCCAGAATGGACCGTCTTGAGTCTGCTGTCATTGAGCTACAGTGACGTCCTCAGGCTGAGTCCCAGAAACGCAAGCATGACGATCAGGACGACCCTGATCGCCATGAAGGGGAGAAACGCTAGAAAACTCAGTATGAGGACCCTAAGTTGATTAAAGGGGGAGCTATCTCAGAAAGAACAGAGATTCAGGGGTCTGGGGATCAGAGTTATGAGGCTTGGGAGTCGCTAATGATAGAAGATGAGCCACTGATTGAAGGTCCTGCTCCATTGGATCCAAGGTCAGCAATGGTGGAGTATGTACCTTTACTGATTGAAGGTCCAGCTCCATTAGATCCAATGTCAGCAATGGTGGAGTATGAACCTTTATATGAAAAAGTTGAAATCATATTAGTGTCTGACTCAGACTCTGATACTGAGGACGACTATCCCTTTCTCACCCCAAAGCCTGAACCTGAATTACCGCAAAAATCATCCTCCCCGGTTGAATTTTTGAATTCCCCAACCCATACACCTCAAGAAGAAATAATTTCTACCATCCAAACAACTTCACCTTCTCCCATAGAAACTCCATCAATCCAAATCACTCCCACAGTAAAAGAAATCCCATCAGTTAAACCTACCCAAACAGTCCAAACAACCCTTCCAACTCAATCAACTCCGCCAGCTCACATTGCCGAATCATCAGGTCCCCGAACTGTCGATTGCTTTGATACAAGAGACGTCACCGCAACATACGACATGACAGACGTAGAATGGATCCGATGGTATTCAAGGGGTAAAGTTCATTCTCTGGATACAGAAATGAGAGAAGAATTGAGTCAGGACCGGAGGGCTCGAGTCTTGAAACTTCTTGAAGCTTCTCCCACCGAATTAGAAGAGCCTCCGGTCCAAGGGTTAAAGGAATTCTTGAGAAAGTTCCCGGCTGAACAGTTCCAGAATCCATTCTTAGAAGAATGATTCAAGATGGTATTTAGAAAGAGGTCGGGGTCTTTCAGTAGACGTTTTCTGATGTTCATGACCGATGCATCTCGAGCTGAACAAGCAAAATATAATCAGATGATGCTAAAGGTAAAGAGAGATAAAAGCAAATACTGGTCTAAATCAAAAATTGTAAAGATCAATAACATCCACATGTACAAAAGAGCCAGAGTATTCACTCCGGCATTTGAGGTACTCAGAGAAGACGGAACGGTTCAAGAATTGCATGAAAGTGATATTGATTTTGCAAATATAGACGACATCGAGCTTCTGCACAACAAGCTGGAAAACAAGATCAAGGGTCGTCTGACTCACATGACTGCAGTTGCGGCCCTGGTCCGAAGCATGAATCGCCGCTCAATTGTGATGTGCCTCAGAAATTTTCAAATGGCAATTGAGAGTGCATTAGTTAAAGTGGGTCTGAAAGCTCCTGATCAAGACATATTTTTGGTAGACCACTATCCGGCCTATAAAGCACTGCTTCGAAGTCAGCCAGGTGTTATATTTTTGAACCAGAAAGGTTACAAAAGATTCATGCGCTTTGAGGATCTTCCCTGTTATTCCGACGGTACTCTCAGATTGGTTAGAGTCGCGCTTACTCAGAAAGTTCAAGAATATGATGCTCAACCAGATCCGAAACTCAGATGCTCACCGAAGGAGATTCAGAATATCCTCAGCGGCATAGAATACCTGAACGAACGGCTACATATGAGACAAGTGATCAGATTTGACGTCATCCTTAGACTCCGTGAATCTACCGACCATGCCAGAGTTCTAGGACCTCCACGTTGATCGAAAAGGGGGAGATTGTTAGATATTTAATTTCGATCATGTGGACTTATTTTGTAATAATTATTTACTTATTGTTTAGTCTTGTATTTATTTCTTTAGTAGTTTATTTCCACGTAAAAGTCAAGGGGCCAAAGGTGTCAATGTTTGATAGTTAATTAAAGGAGCCTATGTATAGGCTCCTAGGATTTTGTAAAGAATAACACGGTTGAATATTGAAAGCAATTCCAGCCGCCAACTTGATATTCTCTCTACATTCCTTTTGTCTTCTTCATCATTACACAATTATTGAGCTTGATTCTTCTTGTGTTTGATAAAAGAAAAACATTAAAGTGCTGATTATTACTGGGAATACATTACAACAATTAGTTTGTTAATTTATTATGTTTAATAAAATAATTGGAAACTAAATAATTGATTATATTTGATTAATGGGTTAGTTTGTTAATTTATTAATAATTAATAAATTAACCGGAAACTAATAGAATTAATTGAGGAAGTACAGGGGCCAAACTGCAATTAGTTGATAGTCAACAGGGCATCCCTTAACCCTAGTTAAGGGGGCTGGCCCTTGAACCCATCCCACATAGGTTTGGGGGTGAATTTCTAGGGTTTCTCAAACCCTATAAATAGGGAGCCCCTGCCTGCTTCATTCATCGCTCATTCAATTCTAAGTTATCTGACGATGACAAGGGATACTAGTTTTGGACTCTGAGATCTGAGCTTAAAAAAGTTATAGTTATTTTCTATTTTGTCCATTGGGTGTGAACAACTAGAGGCGTTCTTGCTTTAGACGCTTGGCATCCAGTTCAGAGGCTGTTCGTGGAAGCGTTCTTCGTGGAGAAGATTGCGAATTTTCTTAAGGTTAGTTTTTATTGTTCATCTCTTTATTTTATAATTTGTTGCTTAGCTTGTATGGTTAGATCCTTTAAGGTTTTACATTCTTGCATGGTTAGGTTGTTTAATTTTCCGCAAAGTTTTTTAAATTAACCTAGCAAGGGTATAGAAAAACCCATCAGGGATATCAGAGTCAGATTAACCTAACAAGCTTTGCACTAATTTTCAAAGATGAATTTCGAAAATTAGTTTAATAATTTCGAAAATTTGTATTTAATTATTTTCAGATTTTTTTAATTTAATTTTAAAATGAGTTTTGTTTTTGATATTAAATTGTTTAAATTTAAAAATTAATATTTAAAAGTTATATAATATCTGAAAATTTTTCTAATACATTTATCCGAAATTTTTATAAATTTTCAAAATTTTGGATGATTAGTTTAATTTTAATATTAAATTAATTAATTAAATTTTGATAATAAATTGTTTTTCAAATATTTTTCAAAGATTTCGGAATTTTTAAAAGGATAATTCCGAATTATTAAATAAATTATTATTTTAAATTTTAGGATTTTGTTAATTTAATTAGGGATTTGATTTTTAGGATTTTAGATAAACATTCCTTAGAGATAAGTTTGATTTTCTAGGTTTATCCAAAATCCTATTTATCTAGAAGTTGCCTTAATTTAAATTAAGTGTTTATCCTAAGGGTTTTAGAAAATTATAATTTATTAGGATAAACTTGTATTATCCTAGGTTTAAATTTTGAGGATTTATATGGTTATATATATAGGTTTCGGATTTAATATATATAGTTAATAATTAAAAGTTTATTATTTGATCTATTTATTAAAACTGAAAATATATATAGATATATAAATATTAAACCCTAATATTTTAAATTGTTTAAAATATACCCTATATTTTAAAATACTTAAAATAGACCCCTTAATTTTAAAAGTTTGAAATAAACCCATAAGATTTAAAAGACATTTATATATACATATATATATATATATATATATATATATATATATATATATATATATATATATATATATATATATATATATATATATATATATATATATATATATATATAAAATTTAAATCTAATTACATCGTCGGTCAATTGATAAATCGGCTCACCCATAGTGAACAAACTATAAACGAGGTTTAAGGCGGGTTGCTCTGCTTCCTTAAAGGAGTAGGTTTTTAACAGCTTCGCGCTGACTTGCCTCCTCCGCTTCGTTGTGCGTTCAATTGAGCTACCGAGGACTTTTGATAGGATGATGTTCAGATAAAAGTATAATCTCAAGTACTAAAAGAAAATCTCGTTTTAGATATATCAAAAGTGAATTAGTATGCTAACCCATGAAAAATGCACATCTCTTATATGTAGTGTTGGTTGAGCGTGTGTGGTTTACCGACACACTAATGTGAGGACATATTAGGAGGTGATGTAGGACTCGTGATTCCCGGACTGATCCATGTCGGGTCTTACACAGTTTTGCATGGTTAGATTTACCATCTTGTCCGTGATCCTCGGCAACCCAGTGACGAATAGTAGATGAGCATAACCGAGATTAACATGCCATTGATAAGATTCAATGAATCTCAAAAGATCTAGGAATTTCAGAGAGATTGAAATCGACAAGAGTTTTGTCCACCTAAAATAAATTTGTGGCGTGATTACGGCGACCCTTTTCATAAAACGAATCGAAAATATGGATCCTAGCATTAATTCAAATTGGTAAATTGTTTAAGGAATACTTCATACTAACTAAAACTTTATCTCACAGATGTCTACTTCTAATGGTACACCCACTCCTGCTCCCAACCACGCATCCAACTTTCACTCCTTTCCGTTCTGGGTAGGGAAAAGTTATCCGGTCCGAACTATGTGGACCGGATGCGAAACCTCAGGTTTACGCTGAGATATGAGAACAAAGAGTATGTTCTCGATGAACAGATTCCCACACTGAGTGAGAATCCCACCCAGGAGGAAATTGACGCACACCATAAGCATTACGATGATGCGAACAAAGTATCCTGCATCATGGCGTCATCCATGGTTCTTGAGCTTGCTAAAGCCTTTGAGAATACATGGGCCTTTGAGATGAATCAGAAGCTTAAGGAGATGTTCGAGGCTAAGGCGAGCAAAGAGCGCCTTGATGTGGTAAGATCCCTCATGGCCTGCAAGCCGAAACCTGAAGCTTCTATCTGTACTTTCGTCCTTGAGATGAAGGGGTTTCGATATGCTGGAGGCACTCAATATGGTGTTCGACTCTGAATTTTCCACCAATATCATTCATTCTGGATTGCCCGCTATCTATAATCAGTTCGTACTCTCCTATCAAACGAATATGAATCAGAAGGAGAAGTCCATTATGGAACTGCATAATCTGCTCCGAACCACAGAACAGGGCATCAAGAAATATGAGACCCCTGTGGCCTCTGTGCTGACTATCGATAAGGCTTCAAAGAAACGGAAGTCGTCCTGGAAGGCCCCAAAAGGAAAGTCCAAGAAAGGGTCTCAAGGGAAAACAGAGTCTAGAATTGTGCCTGTAAAAGACCCGAAGGAAGCAGTATGCTTTTACTACAATGGCAAGGGGCACTGGAAGCGAAGTTTCCCAGCATATCTGAAGGACCTTAAGGACGGTAACGTCGAAAAGGCTAGCACTTCAGGTATGTTCATGATCGAACTCCATAACACTTCTATCTCTAATTCATGGGTTCTTGATACAGGATGTGGTACTCACATTTGCTCTGTATTGCAGGGACTACGGGAAAGTAGAAGTCTGAAGCATGGGGAGCTGAACCTAATCATGGGAAATCGAAAGATCACGCCTGTGAAGAAAGTCCAAAGGTTCCAGCTTGTGCTTAGATCAGGAGTAGTGATTAGTTTAAATAAGTGTTGTTATTCTCTCGATATGAATCGGAACATCATTTCTCTATTTGCCTTGTATAAGGACGGATACACTTTTAGCTTTGATAATAATAATGGAAGTATTATGGTTTATTTGAAAAGATGTTTTTATATTCAAAGCTTGTCCTTATAATGGCATATATGAAATTGTTGAGTCTGATAACAATTTATTATTTAATGTTGATTCTAACGAAATTGATAAGTCCAAATTGTGGCACTGTCGTCTTGGGCACATTAACAAGAAACGTATCACCCAACTCCAAAAGGATGGGGTGTTGGAATCATTCGACCTAAAATCGGATGATGTATGCGAATCTTGTTTACTAGGCAAGATGACAAAATCACCATTCACAGGAACGTGTGAAAGAGGTGAAGGACTATTGGACTTGGTCCACACAGATGTATGTGGGTCATTCCGATGTGCTACAAAAGGGGAAAATCGTTACTATGTCACCTTTACAGATGACTATAGTAGATTTGGATATGTTTATCTGATTAAACATAAGTGTGACACTTTTGAGACATTCAAAAGATATCAAAGTGAAGTGGAGAATCAACTGGGCAGAAAGATAAAGGTTCTCCGCTCCGACAGGGGAGGAGAGTTCCTTAGTATCGAGTTTCTCGATCATCTTAGAAGCTGCGGAATAGTTTCTTAGTTAACTCCCCCTAGAACACCACAACTCAGTGGAGTTGTGGAGAGGAGAAACAGGACCTTGTTAGACATGGTCCGATCTATGATGAGTCGAGCAACACTTCCGGTAAGTTTTTGAGGTTATGCAGTAGAAACAGCAGCACATATCCTAAATCTAGTACCCACCAAGAAGGTTTCAAAGACACCATACGAGATGTGGAAGGGAAAACGTCCATCCTTTAGTCACATCAAAATCTGGGGTTGTGAGGACGAGAAACTCCTGACAAGCTCGCACAAAGATCTGAAAAGGGTCTGTTCGTCGGTTACCCAAGAGACTCTTTTGGATATTTGTTTTACATACCACATGAAAATGTAGTGTTTGTATCTCGAAGAGGAGTGTTCCTCGAGAGGGAAATAATTTCTAAAGAGGACAGTGGGAGTAAGATCGATCTTGATGAGATTCAATATTCTACTGATGAAGAACCAACTGCAAACACTGACCATCAACGTGAGGCTGATATGCCTGTTGAACCTAACAGCATATCCTTACCATTGCGCAGATCCGGTGGAGTTAGCAATCCTCCTGAGTTCTACTATGGTTTCCATGTTGACCAGAATGATATGATTAGTGACAGTACACTAGTCGACTTAGACGAACCAGCTAACTACTAAGAAGCGATGGAGGCCCTGAGGCAGCCAAGTGGAAGGACGCTATGGATAGCGAGATTGAATCCATGTATGGCAACCAAGTCTGGAACTTGGTTGATCCTACACCCGGTCTGAAGACGGTGGGATGTAAGTGGATATTCAAGAAGAATACAACTATGAATGGGAAAGTGCACACTTACAAAGCCAGACTCATTGGCAAAGGGCTATACTCAAACCTACGGGATTGACTATGAGGAAACCTTCTCACCAGTAGCTAATATTAAATCTATCAGGATAGTGCTAGCCATAGCTGCATTTCATGTCTATGAAATTTGGCAAATGGGTGTCAAAACCGTTTTCCTTAACGGGAAACTGACAGAGGATGTGTTTATGATACAACCCGAAGGTTTTGTAGACGCAAAGTATCCTAAGAAAGTGTGTAAGCTTCAGAAGTCCATTTATGGACTTAAGCAAGCTTCTCGAAGTTGGAATCTTTGCTTTCATGAGAAAATCACAGAGTTTGGATATTCTAGAAGCGAAGATGAGTCCTGCATATATGTCAAGGTTAGTGAGAGCACTGTAGTCTTCCTGGTATTGTATGTCGATGACATATTACTCTAGGAAATGACATCCCAGCATTACAAAGTGTAAAAGATTGGTTGGGAAGATGTTTCGCTATGAAGGATCTAGGAGATGCAGCTTTTATTCTGGGTATAAATATTTATAGAGATAGTTTGAGACGTCTAATAGGACTGAGCCAGGATACGTACTTGGATAAAATACTGAAAAGGTTCAGTATGGAGAAGTCTAAGAAAGGAAACCTTCCCTTTGCTCATGGCATAAAGATTAGTAAAGAATGAGTCCGAAGACACAGGAGAAACGAGACAGAATGAGTCGAGTTCCATATGCTTCGGTCATAGGATCTATAATGTATGCCATGACATGTACAAGGCATGTTGTCTCGTTTGCTCTGAGCATGGTGAGTCGACATCAACAGGTTCCTGGTGAAGGTCATTGGACGGCAGTCAAGAACATTCTAAAGTATTTAAGAAATACTAAGGACAGATTCTTGGTCTATGGTGGACAGGATGGACTCAAAGTAACCGGTTATTGCGTTGCGAGTTTCCAAACAGATAGAGATGACTGTCAGTCACAGTCTGGTTGGGTGTTCTTATTGAACGGGGGAGCCGTGACATGGAAGAGTTCAAAGCAGGATATCGTGGCAGACTCTACTTGCGAGTCAAAGTATATTGCGGCCTCAGAAGCCTCAAAGGAAGCCATCTAGTTGAGGAATTTCATTAGAGATCTTGGAGTTGTCCCAACGGTTCAAGACCCCATCGAAATATTCTGCGACAATGAAAGTGCTGTTTCGTTGACTAAAGAACCCAAGAATCATGGAGAGTCCAAGCACATTGATCAGAAGTACCATTTTGTCCAGAGCAAGGTTGAAGAAGGACATGTGATTGTGAAGAGAGTGCGATCAGAGGAGAATCCAGCTGATCCGTTCACAAAGCCACTTTCTCAACCGAAACATTGTAGTCATGCTGTTAGCATAGGATTACGAGATAATGTAAAGTTTAGTAGTTAGTTTGAATTTGAAACATTGTAACAATGATTTGAAATTGTAATAGATTTGGTGATTAAATAATGGAGATTTATTTATTAGCAAAGTGCTACCATCTTCAATTAGTTTATCGTTGTGTTTCCTTTTGCATGTTTAGAACCAACTTCCACAGTAATTAATTTTATTCAAATTCCTCAGTCGTTCGTACTACCGGGAGTTAGTATTGAATTAAGACTATCATGGAATGTTAGTAGATTGTCAAGAGTCCGACATAGCATAGAGATTGCTGCAACATTCATGGGTACTTAATGGAGATTTAAGTTCACTCGCACTTGGAAAGATACTTCATGGATTAAATCATAAGTATTTCCAAGATGATAATATCCTCTATTCTTCAAACGGAGATACATTGAAGTTGCGGTTTTCTAGTCTGTCGTACCTTAGTGCATTCAAAAACTGTGTGTAACTGTCAGTTATAACGGGTGTATCTAGTTATGATATTATTAGTTAGCTAGTGCTGTGTATGCAAAGTTTATTCGTTCCTTTTGCCTTAGTGGAAAAGCGATATCTATGAGCCCTTCGATGATTAAACGTTGACTCTAAAGTGTTGGGCCCGACCGAGACGAAATTGATGTGTTCAATTAGTCAGTCTCATATAGTCAAATTAATTGGAGATCAGAAACATAATTTTGAAACTAAAGATTGATTATAATTCATGTCTTAGTTTCATACGAGATCTGAGAACGAAGGAATAGTTGATCCTTATCTAAAGGATTGGCTTTGATGTGACTCAGAGTTCGGCAGCTGTAACGGGTGGCTAGGTAGAATGTGTTTAGACAAATAGTTGCCAACTTGTCCAAGTGGGAGACTGTTGGAATTAGTGTCCAAGTCACAACTAATTTGTAAATATATTGTTATCAGGCTAGATCCTTTTTGGGTGCATGCAATGAATAGTAAAGAGAATGTAATTAACTTAAAGATATAATCTTAACTAGTTTGTTATATTATTATGTTTAATAAATTAATTGGAAATTAAATAATTGATTATATTTGATTAATGGGCTAGTTTGTTAGTTTATTAATAATTAATAAATTAACCGGAAGCTAATAGAATTAATTGACGAAGTACAGGGGTCAAACTGCAATTAGTTGATAGTCGACAGGGCACCTTTTAACCCTAATTAAGGGGGTCGGCCCTTGAACCCATCCCACATGGTTTGGGGGTGAATTTCTAGGGTTTCTCAAACCCTATAAATAGGGAGCCTCTGCCTGCTTCATTACTCGCTCATTCAATTCTAAGTTATCTGACGATCACAAGGGATGCCAGTTTTAGACTCGGAGATCTGAGCTTAGAAAAGTTATAGTTATTTTCTCTTTGTTCATTGGGTGTGAACAACTAGAGGTGTTCTTGCTTTAGACGTTTGGCATCCGGTTCAGTGGCTGTTCGTGGAAGCGTTCTTCGTGGAGAAAATTGCGAATTTTCTCAAGGTTAGTTTTTTATTGTTCATCTCTATATTTTAAAATTTGTTGCTTAGCTTGTGTGGTTAGATCCTTTAAGGTTTTACATTCTTGCATGGTTAGGTTATTTAATTTTCCGCAAAGTTTTAAATTAACCTAGCAAGGGTATAGTAAACCTATCAGAACTTTCTATGACTCTCTCACAAAAATAGTTAGTTTATGTAATTTTATCTTTAAATTCTTGCAATTTATTTTTATTATTTTCTTTATTTTATTTTTACTTCATTTTTATTTTTATTTATTTTACTTTACTTTATTTTACTTCATTTTTAGTTACTAGGTAAAATTTTGAATAAATAGGATTGGGGTCAGATACTAGGATGCGTTTCAGTTGGGAGAACAACAGATGCGTGATAATTTGTTGCTTACTGTGAAGTGTTCCGTGAAAAGTTGAAAATGTTGAAAAAGTTGTAAATTTTTCTAAGTTTTTCAAAATTTCATGTTAAGTTAATGGAAACCTAAGTCCGTACGAACTGAAGTTCATACGAACTTAAGTCAATTAAGTTCGTCGCACAGTAGCTGGCCTATAAATAGTGCAAAGTCATTAAATTTGTTCACCTACTCACGAATTTGCTTCCTCGCGAACTTAAAAGGGCTATTACGAACTTGCAACAGCGATTACAAACTTGTCGTACATTCGGCGATTTTGTTTCTGTTACACGAAGATACTGACTGTTCCCTCTCGAACTTCTAACTATTCACTTTAGGTTTACTACTAAACAGTAAAGTAAGTAATTGTTGGGAGTTTAAAGGACTTTTCTCGTGTATTTTTAGGTTTAGATAACTGAAAAACTAGGTGTTATAAATACTAAGTTTAAGGCTATAAAACTTAAAATGGAACATCAATAAACTCGATTAGAACCATTTAGGACTAGATTCATCGGTTAATAAAGTCTAAAAATGATTAAATCATGACTTTTTGTGTTAAAGTCGCCGACCACGAACTTGTTCATCAAGAACAAGTTCGTAGGAACTTAAGGGATATACGAACTTAATTCAAAATATCCATAAGTTCGTACGAACTAAACCACAATAAGTTCGTACGAACTTAACTAAGTTCGTACATACTTATTTGTTTTCAAAAATTCAGTTTTTCAAATTTTAACTGTTTATTGCATGTACAGGAATGGCAGATCGTGCGTTTGTCAATAAGCACAATATGGTGGTAAGCATAGATTTGCAGGCACCAGAGGCAGGACAATATCGGGAAATTCTGGAATTTTTGACACGATCAAGAGTGGTGTATGCACTGACGCATAGCCCTACTTTGATGATTCACTATATCCGTCAATTCTAGAGCTCGCTTCATTTAAGACAGCTCGATAATGCCCCCAGTACTCGAGGCTAAGGTTAATGGACAGGCAATTGCTCTCTCGGCTGATGATTTGAGAACGATCTTGCATTTAGGAACTATGGAACAGGATAACGGACCGATTGATTTTCCAGCTCCTCTGAGACAAGGAGCATTTCAAAGAATGGGATATGCACAAGATTTAGCCAAGGCATCATATGTCAAAAGCGGGTTGATAGGGCAGTGGAGGTATTTGATGCATGTACTGCTTGTGTGTCTTGCTCCAAAGAAGGCATCTTTTGACGTGATGACATCCAAGCTCAAATCAGGGATGATCTCACTCGTTTCTAATAAGCCTTATAGTTTTTCAAACTTCTTTTTTGATGAGTTTATACATCAAATTACGGCTCCTAGTCGCGAGCGATTTTTGTTGTATCCACGGTTTGTAATGATGATAATCTGTCACTTCTTGCCGGACTTGCCACCATCTCTTGAAGTGGTTGTCGTTGCAGGGATTGACAAGAAAATTTTCGCGGACTGTCAAAGTCATAGTCAGCATAGAGCTGAGAATGTTCGCCCGCAGATTAGTCCACTGTTCAGAGCTCTGCTTGATCCCATTTACGTTTCTCCAGAAGGGGATGAGCAACAGGGTCTAGAAGCGGCACAAGAAGCAGTTGCACCAGCACAGCGAGTGTCGATTTCAGCACAGGCAGCAGTGGTTCCCCCACCAGTTGTTCGAGCTGATCCAAGACAGGAAGCTCTGGAAGACATTTTTGCTCAAGGGGGAGCAGCTCAGTAAGATATTGCTGAGGAAGTAATTCAAGACATCCTTCAACCTCCTGAAGCCCCGAGCAATATTTTTGAGGATATTGAAAATTATCAGCCAGAACAACCTAATGTGCCTGTTGAAACTGACGCGGAGACAGATTCCGATAACGCCAACGATGTCAGGGAGGCTGCAAATCCTACGACAAATCTGGGTCATTATCGTTCGAGAATAGTTGTGCCACAACAGACTGAACAACAACAGTCTTGGCACTTACAAGATGAAGAAGATGATGCATCATATGAGCCTGATGAAGAGGCTTTGGTTGTCAGGCATCAAAGGGCAAAAGGACAAAAGATAGATCAAGCCATGCCTTCCACCTCAGCCGCCATTCCACCAGAAACCATCACAACCACTCCATCCACATCCACATCCGCCGACAGCCAAAGACTTCTTCAACTTAATGCTCAAGTTGATAATCAGACAGTCCAAATCCTTCAACTGACAAGGGCAGTTCAAGAGCTACGGCAGTAAATGCAAATTTGGATCAGATAGTGGCTGTCCAACAACAAAAAATTGCAACCCTTGAGGCCATTTTGGAGACGCTGCTGAAAGATCGTGCAGCTCAGGGCGAGAGTTGTCGAGAGGATGAGTTGAGGAAAAGTCAGAGGGATGATGAGGGAGACGACCCTAGTGCGAGAAAAGACAGTGAGCTAGCAAATCTTTCTCAACAACAGACTGCTCAGCTTGCTGATCCGCATGGGGAGCCTGAATCATCAGGCACTGACAAGGGAAAAGGCATGGCTCCAAAAGCTACAGAGGTTATTGAAGAAGAAATGATTGGAGCCTTGACCAGATTAGAGGAAGAAGAGCTACAATTTTGACTTTGAAGACTATTTAGATCAGGAACATCTTGAGGAAGGCGAATTTATTTATGAGGATGTAGCTGATTGGAAGTCTGATGATGAGATAGTAGTAGATGAAGTTGATGAGGTAATTATACAGAAGCAACCTGTCACAGAGGTATATGTGAATGATGATCGGAACGTGATAGACATAGAAATGCTGAAATATGCATCTAATGATGAATCAGAATCTGATTTGCCTGACAGGGAGCTTACAAAAGCTAAAAAAAGGAGTTTGTGGCTTAGAAAGAAGAAAAGAAGACTGACTTGGTAGTAAAGAAAAAGATGAAGCTGCCAACTCTAGGAAAGTTAACAGGTGGAATTCTAAGCTGGTTCTTTGATAGAGAACTGCAGCTATTCATTCTTAAGAGAAGAGACGGGCTACAGTCTTTAAGAAGAAGGCTTAAAGACTTCAATTCATTGCCTAAGTGTGAGGTAAAGGAGTTGGCCTGGAAGGAGCTCATAAACCTCGGAGACGACCCGTATGCTGAAGTTATTTCAAAGATTATCAGAAGGGAAGGACGGTCTGGAAGGTTTGAAAGGCTAACACCAAGGCTAGGGAAAAGAGTCATGGACGAAACGAGGATAGATCCTTTGACTGGCAGACCATGGATCAAAATGTTCTACAAACCTGTTAAGTGCCTGAAGAAAGTCCCGTTGCAAAATATGCCACCGGATGTTTTGAGTAACTTGAAGTGGTGGTACGTTGATAACGAGACAGCTGAGGCAATAATGGAGGATGATGATGAGAAGGTCAGTTTGAAAGTATATGATCCATTACATCTTGTAAACCTCTCTCGGGGTGATCTTCAGAAACTTCATGAGCAGCCAATTTTCTTTCATGAAGGTTGGAGTTCAGAAGGCAAGAAATTCCAGAGAGTTGTTAAAGTTTGTATTGAACAAGGACTCCATGCAGGGAGCACTGTAAATAAGCCTAGTTCTATAGATTAATGAAAATACACTAGAAGTTATCGTCAAGGGGGAGTCTGTTGGTACACCCGGTGTGACGATAGCAGTCTAGTTTTTGTAATAGATAGGGCTTCATTAATACAAGTCATGATTGTTTGTTCATATTTATGTCTTAAGTTCATGATTGTGTATTGTGTTCATACTTGCATGTTAAGTTCATGATTGCTGGATAAGTTCATGAGATATGAACTTATGAAGAAAAGTTCATGAGATATGAACTTATGGTGATAAGTTCATGAGGCTACAACTTATCTGCATGGGCTTGAACTTATAAGTTCGTGGGCTTGGGCCATGCACGAACTTAAGGGTTATATCATGAACTTATCTTTGCAAATTCATCAACACTTCAAAAACAGCTTTTAGATTCGTGTGTGTGAGATACAATGCGAATTCAGAGAGTTTCATAGCATTCAAACGGAGCAATACATCGTGTGGGGTCGATACTTGTTCGGCTAGCATCGTGTTAGGCTCCGTGTTCCAGTGTGACCTGATCCGTTAACATTAAACGAGGATTCCGCACTTGTTTGACGTTGTCACGCCTTGATAGATCCGTAGAGGGTGGACCTTACATTCAGTTATGATTTCCATATCAATCAGATATTTATGATTTTTCATTCCAAATTTTTTTGATTTTCTATAGCTATGACCGGATGCTTTTTTTTAACAAATATTAAAAAGGATGAACATAAGTTGGTGTCAAGCGTATAATTATAGTTATACAATGTGTGAAACATTATACGCGCATGCGAGAGACCAACCGTTTTTTTGGCTTTAGAAAATCGTTGAGTTTTTTTTTTTTGTTTGGGTTTAGGAGATATAGTTTGAAGATTTAACTAATGAGAGAATTTTAAAAAAAAGTTTTTAATCTTTAAATGATTTAATAATAATTATTATTAGATATTCGGGCATATACGAGAGTTTAAAAAGTTTAGAAGATGTATGCGTAATAAGGTTATTTATAAGGATATATGTGTAATTATGAAGTTTTACAAAAACGTTTAAGAAATTAATATCATTAGTTCATTACCATCCTCATTTGGCAATACTACATTATGTGGCACTGGTTTAAAAAATCGGAGTGATGGTAAATTACAATATAATCGTGAGAATGTCATCGAGATGTAGTAAATAAGAATAATTACGTAATGACATTACATCACCAGATTGAGTTATTTTTATGTTGCTCTATCTAGATGATGTGAAGTTCTTTCAAGATAAATGTTATTGAGTGATAGTAAATTAGAATATAATCAGAACAATGTGGTGATCAACAAAAGAGAAAAAAATAACATTTCCTCTAGGTTCCCTACTAAATGGTTCCGCGACTAATATGAAATAAGGTAAATCATATAAAACATAATTAAAAGATATACGTCAAGGTTTGAACTTGATTTTCCTTTATAAATTGTATGTCCCAACCACGAAACAATCATCATCAGATTTAATAGTTCATTGTTTTACTGTCATGATATAATTAGTGTCAAGACGATTGCACACACCAAAACATCGCATTGGTAACTTGATAAATCTTGAAGTTGAATCATGATACTATAGTAATTACCGAAAGACTTTTGGTATAACACTGTCTTAGGTTTTGATTTAATTAAAAGGTTGTAAGTACTGAGACATTGGTAACGCATACCATGGGATTAAATGATGGTGTTTGGTACGGCTTTCACAAAAAGATTAGATATCAACCTGTCTCATTGTTAACCATACAAATAACGATATTCAATATTTAATGTTCATATTTAGTAAGAGATTGAAAAGGTTTTTCATGTCCAAATATAGATGTTAATGTTGAACTTAATAGTCTGTTTTGTTTAGTCTGTTATTTTTAAGTTACAAATCAGTTAGGATTCTTCTGTATATATAGCAGTAGTGTGTTTCTGTAATTCTCAATTACGATCATCAATGAAGTAGTTTTCATTTCTTCTTCTCAAACAAACATGGTATCAGAGCTGTAAAGCTCCTCATTCGTTTTTCCTTTTCCTCTGTTTTTCACCACATTCAACATGCCTGAATCAGAAAATATTTCTTCTACCTTTGATTGTTCAAGTCCTTATTTTCTCGGATCCTCAGACAATCCTGGATCAGTTCTAGTTTCAAATGTCTTCAATGGCGTTGGCTTCATGGCTTGGAAGCGTTCAATTAGAATTGTGTTGGTTGCAAAGAAAAAATTTGGCTTCGTTGATGGTTCGATTTCTCAGCCATCTACGACATCTCACGATTATTCCAAATGGTTTCGTGTCAATTCGATGGTAATTAGCTGGATTCTTAATTCACTTCAAAAGAACATTGCTGATAGTGTTCTATCTCTGCAAACTGCTCACGAGATCTGGAAGGAATTAAATCAAAGGTATTATCAAACAGATGGAGCCCTAGTTTATCAAATTCAGCAACAACTTTATTCTATTTCTCAGAATTCTGATGATTTCTCAACATATTTCACCAAGTTGTCTAAAATTTGGGATGAATTGAAAATTGTACAAGATTTGCCCAATTGCTCATGTGGCGCTGCTACTCATCTTGTCAAATTTCTAGAAGATCAGCGATTAATCCAACTTCTAATGGGATTAAATGACTCGTACAAGACAATTAGGGCTCAGATACTTATGATGAAACCATTACTGTCAGTGTCTACTGCTTATTCCATCATTATACAAGAAGAACGTCAAAGAGAAATTTCTATTTCTCAACCTGTTCTTGGTACTGATACAATTGCAATGCAAGCATCATTTTCTGATTCTAAGAAAACCTTGCTTTGCAATCATTGTAAAAAGCCAGGGCACATTAAATCTCAATGCTATCGTCTTCATGGATTTCCCCCAAATTTCAAGTTCACCAAGTCTAAGCGTGATACTCATCAGCCCTTTGTTCATTCTGCTGTATCATCTTCAATTTCTCAAGATCAATTCCAGCAACTTGTTCAACTCATCAATGCACAAAACTTGAATAACAGTCCTTCAACTCATCAAGTTAATTCCATAATTATTGATGGTGCAATGACGAATGAAGGTTTGTTTTCTTCTAAATACATTGCTGCAAGCATCTCTCAATCCTCTGCCTTATTACGAGATCATCACTCCTGGATCATTGATTCAGGAGCCACTGATCATATGTTCTCTAACAAACATTTGTTTGTATCTCTTGTTAAATTCAATCAGCCTCACTCGATTGGTCTGCCTAACGGACAAAATACTCTTGTTTCCTTTTCTGGAGATGTTAAAATTCATGATTCCATAATTCTTCATAACGTCTTGTATGTTCCTTGTTTCAAGTATAATCTTTTATCTGTTTCCAAACTTATCACAGAGATGAATACATTTGTTGTTCTTACTGATAAAGCATGTCTCATGCAGGACCCTTTGTCAAAGAGTAAAATCTCTCTTGGCATTCTTGGAACACGCATAAATGACTTGTACATTTTTTATCATCAAGATGTTGCTAACGGTTTCTCTTTTCAGTTCAATCTTTCTGTTCTAAATTTTTGTAATACATCTGCTGTAATGTCTTCTTTACATTCTTGTAATAAGACTTCTGAAGCAATGCTTTGGCATAGACGATTTGGGCATTACCTTTAAATAAACTCAAGAAATTGTCTCTTTTGCCTTCAAATGTTCATGATAGTTATGTTGACACTTGTTTGATTTGTTCTCAAGCAAAACAACATCGACTTCCTTTTCCAAAAAGTCTTACTAGTTAATGTCAAGCTTTTGATCTTATTCATATTGATGTTTGGGGTCCATACACACATTCTACTTTTGATGGTCATAAGTATTTTCTCACTATAGTAGATGATTTTAGTCGATTCACTTGGATATATCTACTTTCTCACAAAAGTTATGCTATGACTGTTATCAAAGGTTTTGTTTGCCTTGTGAAAAATCAATTTAGTGCATCGGTCAAAGTAATTCGCAGTGATAATGCATATGAACTTGGATCCAGTAAAGAAGGAATAGATTTCTTTACAAAGACAGGTATCATTGATCAGAAATCTGTTCCTTATAGACCTCAACAGAATGGTCTTGTCGAGAGGAAACACAGACACATTTTGGAAGTTGCTAGAGCCTTCTTTTTTCAATCAGGGCTTGGTTCTGTCTTTTGGGGTGAGTGTATCAAGACTGCTGTCCATTTGATTAATAGAATGCCAACCAAAACACTTCATTTCCAAACTCCATATGAAGTTTTGTATAAACAAAAATCGCAGCTTTCTCATTTGAAAGCCTTTGGATGTCTTTGCCATGCTTCTCTCAGTCATCCCTCAAACGATAAGTTTATGCCTCGTGCTAACAAATTCCTTTTTTCTCGGTTACCCATATGGTCAAAAGGCATACAAGTTGTTGAATTTGGAAACTAAACAAATTTTCATATCAAGAGATGTTAAATTTTTCGAGGATGTTTTTCCATTACATCCTAATTCTAATTGTTCCTCTGATATCTCTTATATTCCTAATTCAGTTTCTGATTCCTCTATAATCGATACTTCTAGTGTTCCAAATATCAATGTTGATATTCCCAATATTGTTGATTCTTCTTCTGTTTCCTTGAGAAGATCAAAAAGGACTTTTAATCCTCCTGGATATCTTAATGATTACGTATGTAATCATTCAGAATCTCATAGTTCTGCATCAGACTGTTTTCATACCATTACAAGTTTGGGAATTGGTTCTTCTAATGTTTATTATGCTTCTTCTAAGTTTGCTTTTCATGCTAGTTTGAACCAATGTGAGCCTGCTTTTTACAATGAAGCAAAGGGACATTATGAATGGGAAGAAGCTATGAGCAAAGAATTTGAAGCTTTAGAAGATAATCATACTTGTGATATTGTTAAACTCCCCAAAGGAAAAAAACCTATTTCATGTCGGTGGGTTTATAAGATCAAGTATAAATCAGATGGCACCATTGAGCGTTATAAAGCACGTTTAGTTGCTAAAGGATTTACATAAAAGCGGGGAATCGATTATCATGAAACTTTTTCTCCTGTGGTAAAATTTACTTCTGTTCGTGCTCTTGTTTCATTGGCGGTAAAAAGAGGTTGGAAAGTGTTTCAGTTTGATGTCAACAATGCCTTCTTGCATGGTGATTTACACGAAGAGGTATACATGAAACCACCCCCTGGCCTTTCTCTTCCTTCTTCCTCTTATGTTTGTCGATTGAGAAAATCTTTATACGGCTTAAAGCAAGCTTCTCGTCAGTGGTATGCAAAGTTATCTTTTGCTTTACAATCCAAGGGGTTTAAACTCTCTTTAAATGACCATTCCTTGTTTCTCAAACGGGTTAATGGTACTATCATCATAGTTGTTATATATGTTGATGATATTTTGGTAACAGGGGACAATGCTGAAGAAATCTCTGATTTGAAACATTTCTTAGATGATCAGTTCAAGATTAAGGATTTAGGGTATATTCATTTGTTTTTGGGTTTGGAGTTTAATGAAATACCAGAAGGCATGATAATTAATCAGCATCAGTTTGTTACACAATTGTTACACACAAGACCTGATCTATCATTTGCAGTTCAATACTTAAGCCAGTTCAATAACGCACCTTGTGAAGCTCATTACAATGCTGCTCTTCATGTTTTGCGTTATCTCAAAGGTACAGCTTCTCAAGGATTGTTTTTGAATAATAATCCGAATTTCAGTCTTGAAGCATATTGTGATAGCGATTGGGCAGCTTGTCCAATCACTAGAAGATCCGTCAGTGGTTTCTTCGTTTTATTTGGTGGCTCCCCTCTATCATGGAAGTCTAAGAAACAAATCACAGTGTCTTTATCATCTGCTGAGGCTGAGTACAGGTCTATGCGACGTATTTGTTCAGAACTTGCTTGGTTAAGCCGATTACTTCATGAATTTCAAGTCTCAGATATCACACCCATTCCTTTAAAGTGTGACAATCAAGCAGCCATTTATATCGCTAAAAATCCCGTCTTCCACGAAAGAACTAAGCACATTGAATTGGATTGCCATTTTGTCCGAGAGCAGCTGCAAAAAGGTTTAATCACCATTTCTCATGTAGCAACTATGGATCAATTAGCCGACGTTTTTACTAAGGTTCTTCCTGGTTCACGGCATAAAGAGGTTGTTTCCAAGCTGGGTTTATTACCATATCCACCAGCTTGAGGGGGGGTGTTGAACTTAATAGTCTGTTTTGTTTAGTCTGTTACAATTGTTTTGTCTGTTATTTTTAAGTTACAAATCAGTTAGGATTCTTCTGTATATATAGCAGTAGTGTGTTTCTGTAATTCTCAATTACGATCATCAATGAAGTAGTTTTCATTTCTTCTTCTCAAACAAACAGTTAATGACAATAACACTAAGATTTATAAAAAAATGGGTATTTGTGTATAAAAAAACTCTAAAATTGAACCATTTTTGTAATTAAAACCTCCAACCATTTTTCATTACACAAAAAACCTCCAACCCGCTAAATCTCACGAAATTGGGATATTACCAGTTGTAATTGATTGAAAGTCATAGGCTACCGTCGACAAGTTATCAATGACCACCATAACCTCGTCAAAAAATTAAATCCCAACAAAAAGACACAGATTTGAACTAAGAAATCAAAAAGAAGTGTGAATTTGGATCATAAAACACACACAAATGAGTTCACCGAAAAGAAGGTTCGTCGGAGACGAAGAGTTGTCCAGTAGATTGCAACCGGTTCATTAGGTTGCACGTCTTTCTTTTTTTTAACCTCAATTAATAATTTTTAGTCAGTTGGAGGTTTTTTTGTATAATGAAAAATGATTGGGAATTTTAATCACAAAAATAGTCTAACTTTAACGTTTATTACACAAATATCCTTATAAGAAATTCTAACCTGTAATTTTAACTAAAATGGATCAAATGTTGTCAATAATAATGTGATAACGTGACTTTACTAAAGTCAAAGGGTGTAGAGTGTTAATAGTTGAAAGATAGAGGGGGCTAGATGAAAGTAGCGTGTCACTATATATGTGCATGAAACTTGAAATACAGAAAGTAATTTTCATTCTCACGAATTTGTATAATCTTCTTCTTCCTCACGATTTTCTTTCCATTTTTCTTTCATGTAAACCAATTCTTTGATTTCTCAATAAAAGATCCAAGTTCTTTCTCATTCTTCTGATTTGATTACATTGTTTAAACCACAACACATATAAATTTCATGTCCTTAAACTTCCATATAAATATCAAATCTCAGCGGATGTCCAACTTAGACAAAAGATAAAAAGTATACCATAATTAATAAACCAATTTATCATCTCTATACTAATAGCCGTTAAGAGTCGTACAGAATTCTCGGGACAAAAAAAAATTTAAAAAACTAAAACCATTTCCTTTGATTAGTTGTTTTTTCTTTTCTTTTTTCTTTTTTTTTCCCCCCTTTTTCGGTTTTGGTCCCATTTGGATTTGGTCAAGCCTGATTTTTTTATTGTCTAGAAGTGGGTAAAAGCTAGGACCATAGTGAAGCAATGCCATTTAGTTCAATTATTGGTTACATTTTTTTTTAAATATTTTCAATTTACTTCCAGCTCAATGTGGACCGTTACACGCCCTTACTAGTTACTAAGAACGCATGATTTGGCATCCTGAACACATCGAGGTCTAAACAAAACCATCAATTAGTAGAATGTCGCAAGGAACCTACATAGAATACAAAAATATGCAAAAAAGGAGAGTGAAACCAAAAGAGTTGGCAGATCAAGATTCAAACAGTTTCAGGGGTTATACTGTAATCGGTTCCCACTTCCCAGTTGCCATTCTTATTCAAACTCATGCCATATATATGAAATGAAGAATCAAAAATATCTTATGAACCGTAGTTTTACTTTGCAAAATGTTATATTTGTAATTCTTTAGAAAACTTTTCATCCAACAGCATACCAAACTTCCATACGGAAGTTCCCATGTCAATTGAGTTTGTATGAAAACACGAAAAAACCAAAAGAAATAAAAACCCAAAGATCCTGCCTTACAAATGATGCAAGAGAATAAGCCAAAAAGTATAGCTCCAGATCACATCACTTAGCAAGCAAAATTCACTCAGAAAATAAACCAACTTGTATCTATGATTCATTAAAGGGAAGGTAAGGGCTTGGGGCATAACATAACACTGTCTTCATGAGCACAAAAGAATGCAAGTAAACATGAGATGTAAGATAACGCATGCCTCCAACGATATGAGATTAGGGCTTGGTGGCAGAACTAGAGCGTTTTTTTGAGACTTCTAGCTTCTTATCGACGTCTGCAGCCTTTCTCTTGTCCTTCTTCTCTCTCTTTTTCAAAGAAGTCATTCGAGCTTTCAAAATAGTAGCATAAGAAGCCTGAAAACGCTGATGGTCCTTTGTTCCAACCTATTACTCCAAGAAAACAAAGCAACGAAATCAATCACAATGTGTTACTATCTCAAAGGGGAGGCAGCAACTAGTAGTGCAAATAGAGGTTTATGGCATGTAATCGCTGTGTAATTTCTTTAACCTTTTGTTAATTTATTGTTGTTCGACTTTGGTATTTTTGCAATCAAAAAAGTGGTTGAATCTGGAGAAAAACAGTTCATAATGTACTTAGTGATTGACCTCAACACGATCTATACCCTATAAATTAGAATATCTGGCCACTTTATTCCAGTTCTATTCTATAATCGAAGACTCAAATCAAAAGCTCACTGCTTTAATTTAACATGGTCACCGCTACATATGCCACGTACGTTTTAATCAGATTCAACTGCTTATGAAGTTGCAATACCAAATTAGAATAGCAAAAAGTACAACAGCTAAATTTGTGTGTAACAGAACAGCCCCATGTTATTTCTATACTTCTTAGACCGTGACTAGGATCGATTTTTATACGATTCCAATCGAAAGTGAGATCGACCCTTAGGATTTTTGGAAATACACAACAGCAGCTCTTAGGAAATCAACTATGCATAGCGATTGAATTGAAGAATTGAAGTATTGATTATTGAATTGAATTCTTAGAAATACGAAATATACACAGTAATTCAGATATTCAGATTGACAGATTCAGAGAGACAAAGACCCTTCGTTCCTACTTCCTACCACCTTTCTGATTGTTAGGATTTCAGAAACAAATTACAAATGGAAACCAAGAACTCACAAAATCAAGAACCCACAAATGTGAATCAACAAAAAGAATATTCAAATTCACTAACAACTTGGGTTACATGACTACAACTTGAGTTATTGTCCTCATTAACCCATATGCCCTATTTATACTAATTCTATAGCTGTCTAACAGCTAACAACCAAACCAAAAAAATACAAAAAACATTCAACTAATTCAAGTCATTATCCTAACAAATCTCCACCTTGACTTGAATTTCAATTACAAAACAAAACAAAGTCAAATCCCAAAAACTAATTTGTGTTACTCCACCTTCTTGGAAACACACTATCAAAATTCAAATTCAAATCCAAAATCTTCAATCCGAAAACAACGAATATCAAATATCACATATGCGACCAAACACCAATGTGCACCAAACCAACAAACCGGAGAACAAAAACCATATCCAAAATCAACCGGTTACCAATTGTAGCAACTAAACGATAGCCCAAAACAAAATATCCAAACGGCCCGCAACAACGCAAAAGCGACGACCCAAAAACGTCGGAACCTACCAATAGATCAACAAAATCCGGACCCAAAATACAACAATCATCGCAACTAAATACTAATGTGTAATTTCTCCCAAATACCCCAAAAACTAACGGGTAACCAAAAACGAATAAGAAACTCCACCCAAAACTTGTTACCAGACCAACCAAGATTCAAACACGAAGCCAACAATACTAAGTTTTCAAAACGGCAAACAAACGATCGACAACCGAAATCCTAAATCACGGTTTGAACAAACCGGAACGCCATAACCCAAACGTCGATCACTAAACTAATCGATACAATTCTCCGACATGACGAAACAATCCAAAAACCAACGTCATAAAAAACAAATCAAAATTCAAACGGAACTTGTATCGCCATCTAAATGCCTTCAAAATCAAACAACTCGAAATTCGATCAACACGAATCCCACAAAAAAACGCAGCTCCATTTCCGATACTAAACCGAACAAACGCAATGAGTTGACACCTAAATTCTTGAATCGTCATTCAAGAAACCCAAAACGACCATTCCGTCTTCAAAACGAATCAAGAAAACAAAAACCCAAGATAAATACAAATCACCGAAATCCAAACTTGATTCAAGACTAAACCCAAACATCCAAATCAATTTCTTACGACTTGCGAATTCATATTTCAAAACAGTATCAACGTTCAAGAATTCGTTTTCTTGAAACTCAAAACAGTAACAACGTTCAAGAATTCGTTTTCTTGAAACCCAAAACTCAAACGAACCAAGAAAAAGAAAACAACGAGACCAAGACGAATGACCCAAATCTGAACTTGATTTCTTTCAAAGAAAATCAAACACAGCACCACCCAATTGCAAAATAGATTGCCAAGATGACCTCCAAAGTCAAAATCAAATTTCAATTGCCGACTCCACCTTAAACTGAACATCAAGTCATAGACGTCAATTTCATAATTCCGATCAACAAACTCAACAGCGTCAACGACGATGGTTAAAAACAATAGCCAAATCGATTCCAAAACTTGAATCGATGGCTGATTTCCAGATTCATTGGCACTATCACAGTGGCAAAAACAAATTCAGAAGCAATTTCACAGGCTGACTTCTTCAATTGCGAAACAGAAACAAAAATAGTCGTCATTCAAAAAAACCCAAGCAGGACACAGCCATATGAACAAAACAGAATCAATTTATTGAATCGGACTTCAAGATTGACAAAACGATCGTCAAGATTGCAAGTTACAGCAGCGCATATTCAAATTTTAGAAAGCCAAGAAACAATTTCAGGTACAAGAGAATCAAGAAGCGTAATCTAAGAACCTAACCTGGCTCTAATACCACTTGTTAGGATTTCAGAAACAAATTACAAATGGAAACCAAGAACTCACAAAATCAAGAACCCACAAATGTGAATCAACAAAAAGAATATTCAAATTCACTAACAACTTGGGTTACATGACTACAACTTGAGTTATTGTCCTCATTAACCCATATGCCCTATTTATACTAATTCTATAGCTGTCTAACAGCTAACAACCAAACCAAAAAAATACAAAAAACATTCAACTAATTCAAGTCATTATCCTAACACTGATTACTATAAATATGTTAAGAACACTCAACTTTACAATCATCTTCTACTGGTTGTTCACTACTTTACTTGTTCTTACTTCTTCCCTCCTAATCGAAATCATCACCAAATGGTATTTGGGAAGCATACTGGTATTCCAGCAGAGGAAAATGAGGGAGAACGTTACATTGATATCATGAGGACCATACTCGATCAGATACTGGGGAAAGGCAAGCTCAAAGGCAAACTGATGACAAAGATTCAAGCAAGCCGCTGTTAGACGAAGTAACATTTGTCGGTGCAGGAAGCACTAAAAACGCAGGAGGAGCACAAGTATGGATTTGCAATCATTGTAAGGTCAGGTACACCAGCTCTTACACTAGAATTCACGTTCATTTCTTTGGGCCTCTGATAGGGAAAAAAAGCTAAGATTAGAAGGTGCCCGGCTTTGCTTAAAAATCGGGAAAAGTATGAAAGCCTTTTAAATAAGGTAAAAGAAATAGAATCTGGTGGTGCAGTTTCAAAGTCGTTAAAGAATTCTATGATCTCAAAAAATACTTCCTCAAGAAAACGCATGGAAGAATCATCCGGAATATTGGAGCGGAATGCGGTTTAATTGAAGATTATAAGAGGGCTTTGTGCAAATGGAATTCCATTCAACGTGTTGCGCAACCCTCAGTTTCTTGAAATGATCGACGCCATCAAGAAAGCACCTCAAGGGTACAAACCTCCGTCATCTGAAAAGGCTAGAACCGTGCTACTTGACGAGTGTCTTAGGGATGTCGAAAAGGAACTAACACAAGTGAAAGACACGTGGTACACTCAAGGAGTTTCCATTGTTTCTGATGGGTGGACCAATGTCAAACAAAAACCACTTATCAATGTTCTAGTTGTCAACTTGCGTAGTGCCATGTTTATGTATGCAGAAAAGTTTTCGGGTGTCGAGAAAACGGGAGTGAAGATTTCCAAATTCCTAATTGGAGCAATCGAGACAATTGGTCCAAGCAACGTGTTGCAAGTCGTAACCGATAACGCAGCAAATTGCAAAGCGGCCAGTCGGGAAATCGAAAAGGTATACAAACACATTTTTTGGTAACCTTGTGTGCACACTTTCAACCTGATTTTTAAAGATTTGTCTACTAAATCTTATTGGTTAAACTCTACATATAAGTGAGGTAAAGCAATTGTCAAGTATTTCCTTAACCACACACACGTCTTATCAATTTTTCGAGAAAATTCAAAGTTAGAGTTATTAAGGTGGCAAAAACAAGATTTGCATCGCACTATATACTTTTGAAAAGATTGGTGGGTCAGGAAGCTCTTACCACCACTATAGTCCTCAACTCTTGGAGGGAATGGATCAAAAAGGGGGACGAAAACACTCGGACACTTGGGTCGAGTGTTGCCGACACGATCAACAGTGACGAGTTTTGGGAAGATGTTGACAATATTTTGGGATTCACGAAACCATAGTTACCTAATTCGCGGTACGATCCGGTACGGGTACGCGGTACGAAATCGCAATTCGCTAGGTTCCTAAAATTCGGTACGAAGGGGGGTAGGCTCATTTCGGTACGTTCCGGTACGATGTACCATATAATGCGGTACGGTGTACCATATAATGAGGTACGATGTACCATATATTATATATTCTTACTTATTAGTTATTACTTTGTTACTAACAAACTTGATTTTTTAGGAAATTAGAAATTATTAAATTAGAAATTAATAGGAATTAGGATTTAGGAAATGGCAGCAGTAGCCAATCACTCAATTAGAAATTAATAGGAAAGGAATTAGGATTTAGGAAATGGCAGCAGTAGCCAATCACTCAATTAGAAATTAATAGGAAACCCAGCTGGCAATTAAGCAGAAGGTGAAGGAAACGAGCGGTTTATTATAGAAATTCGAAAAGGGAGTCGAATTCGAACAGTCGATTATAGAAACAAGCAGTCTGTGGCCTCTTGAGCGAAATTCGAACAGTCAATTCGAATTGGGTCTGATCGGTTCGAATTGGGTACACGAGTTTCACTGATTGAACACGCAGAATTGCACACGAAATGAACACGAATTTCTTTAATTGAAAATGCAGAATTGCACACGATTAGAACACGAATTAAACGAATTGAATTCGATTTGGGTTACCGAATTGGACGGCGATCGGAACGCTATCGAATTGCGATTCGGTTCGTGGCGATCGGAACGGAATTCGCGGCCTCTTGAGCGAATTAGGTAACTATGCACGAAACCCATTTTTTTAGTACTCAAGTTTGCTAATGGTGAAGGTCCCAAAATGGGAGAAATCTACGAAAGGATGGATAATATGCTTAGTGAAATCAAAGATGTGATGAAGGAAAATAAATATTCAAGTTACTACCTTGATGTTGAAGAAATCATTTTGGCTAGGTGGGAAAAGATGACAATCCCGCTTCATTGTTTGGGGTTTGCACTAACTCAGAAATTTTATGATAAACACTACTTAGCAAAGTTGGCACCCGGCGACATCCCAAGAAGAGCTCCTAACCAAGACAAGGAGATTGTACTTGGTGTTATGGAAGCGTTTCAAAGAATAGCAGAAAGTGAAGAAGAACAAAAGATGTTACCAATTCGTGACATTTCATATGAAAAAAGAAATTTATTCTAAGATCGCAACGCAAACCGATGCTGTGACAATGGATGGAATTGATTGGTGGTTGACGTATGGATCGGAGACTCCGGAATTGGCGGAAGTAGCAAAAAAAGTACTTTGGCAACCAATTTGTAGTTTTTCGGCCGAGAGGAATTCGAGTACATACTCCTATATCCACAATGTCAAGCGCAATAATTGCAAAAGAGCATATAAACTTGTATCCATTCACTCGAACATTCGTCTACAATCCCGGTTTTCAGAATCATATAAATACGGACCCTACAAAAAGTGGGACATTAATCCGGAAAACGAATACAACGAAGGTTCAAGTGCACGATTAGAGGAAATGGTGTGGGAGAATTTGGATGACGAAGCCGAGGACAGCAACATTGGAAAAAGGCAGCGGGTAGAGTAGTACACTGATTATGTATTGTTTTGTTTTGGATTTCAAGAATCTATTTTTATTATGTACTGTTTTGATTTGAAGTTCTTGTTTTGAATATGTACTGTTTTGGATTTTAAGAAGTTGTTTCTTTTCTTAACTTATTGTTCCTAAATCTTCTATTTTAATTGAATATGCCTTACTAATTTCTATTTTTTAATTGGGTACATCGTACCGGACCGTACCGAAGCGTTCCGAAATGAACCTACCCACTCCGTACCGGATACGGCCTACCTAGCGAACCGCATTCCTGTTCCGCGTTCCCGTACCAAAGCAAACCGCAAACTATGTGACTATGGTCTAAACGAAAAAAAAATTTCCCTGTTTAAGAGCTTCTACAATATTTTACGTACAATGCTTGATGTTACATAGAATCTGGGCAGTTAATTGCGCCGCTATAGCGGCGCTATAGCGGTGCTATAGCGGTTAGCGGTCCTTGAAAAAAGAGCGGTCCTAAATAGCGGTGCTAAATAGCGGTTCCGCGAATAGCGGCGCTATTTACCGCTATTTGCCGCTATTTACCGCTATTTAGGACCGCTATTTGCCGCTATTTACCGCTATTTGGAGGAGCAGTCCAGATCGATCATTCTTTAAGCTATATTTTGTTAAATCTTTAATACTTTGTTTAATACTGTATAAAGTAATGCTATATCTTGTTTATCTTTGTTTGTTTAATGTGTTGTTCGATTCTATGACCTCTATGATTTTAGTTCTTTATGACTTTTGTTCTTTATGTTTATGTTCTTTAGGATTTTAGTTCTTCATATTATGTTCTTTATGTCTATGATTATGATTATACATACATACATATATATACACATACATATATATATAATATACCGCTATATCACCGATATATCACCGCAATAACCGCGATAGCAAATAGCGGTCTTGACCGCTATTGGACCGCGAGACGCTATTAACTGCATAGCATAGAATACATGTTATACAAAGTGTTTTTTGTTATACTGAAACTTCAAAGATGACAAAGCTATTAGATCCAAAGGTTTTTTGTTCATTGCCTCAATCTTCTTTAGATCTACGTGTTTATTGTTGATTTTTCTGTTTTAGATCGTCTACCATATACTATATAGAATACATGACATTCTTTTAGAATACGTGACATTCTATGAAGAATGTGTTATTCTACATAGAATACGTTATATTCTACATATAATACATGTTAAATGTCTAAACGAAATTTATTTTTTTCTGCTTGATATCTTTTATGATATTCTATGTAGAATGTGTGATATTCTGCATAGAATACATGTTATACAAAGTGTTTTTTGTTATATTAAAAGTTAAAAGATGACAATTTTATTAGATCCAAAGGTCTTTTTTGTTCATTGTCTCAACCTTCTTTAGATCTACGTGTTTATTGTTCATTATTCTGTTTTAGATCGTCCATACTCCATAGTTGTTGATAGGGAATAGCGGACGATAGCGACAAGCTACCTATATGTTACATCGCGATAGCGTGCAATAGCGCTTGCAAGTTCATTTTTTGCGGATATAGTTTTAAAGCCAAAATATATGTCACGCTAAACTGTTTAATGTACTTAACATTATAACTTAAAATAAAGTCTTAAAACTATTAAAAGCCAATTTTGTGTAGACTTATTGAACATGTAATCGTGATCGGATAGTAAACCGTGAAGTTTTAGAAAAGGCAACAGGAACCGACGGCCAATAAGTGTGGATCTTAACCCATTGTATTCTTCTCGAAGACCTGAGAGAACTAACATGACTTAATTCTTTCTCCTTTGGTGGTTCACCAAGGCAATGAAGTATTCCTGAGTTAGAGTCAAGTAAGCAGCGGTGGTTTCATTAGGTTTCATCTAAAGTTTGAGAAGCTGTGTTTTGAGGATGTAATCCCTAGAGGAGGTGTGAGAGGCATAGACACGCTCGAGAGACAACCACAGATCTTGGGAAGTGAGGCCTTGAACATGCTGGAAGGAGGCCTCAGAGATGGTAGAGATTGAGCATGCGGACATGAGCGTCATTGGAGACCCAGGCAGCAATGTAACTAGGTTCAGTTGTGGTGGGGGCACTGTGGTACCATCTTTGTCTGAAGAAGATGGGGAAGGGATGGTCATCGGAGGGCAAAAACCGTGCCATTAACATAGCCAAACAAGTTGTTGGTGATAAGAAAAGGTTGGAGCTTTGTTTTCTAATAGCCATAGTTGGTTGGGGAGAGGGTGAAGCCAAATTTGTGAGAATTATGGCTGGTTTTCTCTGCTGGAGTGAAAGAGGCAATAGGACCCATGGGTTACAAGGTAAGGTGAGGGTGAGGGTGTCGGTGGGGGGTGTGTTGCTGTTGTTGGTGAACGGCAGAAGGGGGGGGGGGGGGGGGGGGAGGCTGCTGGTGTAAGGAGATCAAATAGGCGGCGATACTAGGGTTTTGGAGGGTAGAGGCGTTAAGGAGGGGTGGGGCGGCAGAAGGTGAGGCGATCAGAAGGTGGGGCGATTCTGGTGGCTGGCCGGTGGCTTCTGTTGTATAGCAGCCTGTTGGTGGCCGGTGTGGTGGTGGGCTAGGGCTAGGGTTCAGGGAACAGGCTCTGATACCACAATAAACTTTGGTAATCAGTATTATTACATAAGATTTATATTTACATTCTAATCCCTGTAATATAACACTCTAGTCCCTCTTATATAAATAATATACATAAGGCTTTGTTTTTCTAACTTTTACCTGGTTGAACTCTTTTGTCTGATCCGGTCAAACAAAAGAGGTTAAAAGTCGTTTGTTTTTTTCATCTCAATCAGACGTCTAACATCTAACTGTGGTCTATTTAGACTAGATTAAAATGTCTGTATTTGAAGTCTAACCTCTAATAATCCATCCTAATCCCTCTTCTGATGTCAACCCCTACCTATCCCCATTTGTTTCTCCTAACCTCCACCTCTTGCTCTGATCATAATCGAAGACATCTTCTCTCTGATGACCTGCTGCCTCCCCTTCTCTCTCCGTCGCCTCTCCAGTCATTTTCTCTCACAAAACTGTACAGGTTCTTGAGGTTGACAAGCTCTGAGGGTATGCATACAGTGAACCAACTGAACCAACTCAAGAACCAGAAGAAGAAGAAAAGAAAGTTTTAAATAGGCTAAAAGTAGTCATCACTTTTAGCAAAACCCCTTTTTAGATTTCTTAAGTTTAGAGAGAGAATGATGGATTTTAAAGAAAGGAATACAAATTTTTAGAGAGAGACATGAGTGATAATATCTATTGGTTTCTTTACTTCATGGAAAGTGCCACACCTTTTGACTGGGTGTGGTGTTAGGTGTGTGCATAGAAGATTGGGAAAAATTATGATGAATGAAAGGAAAAACCGCTATTTGAGAGAACCCTTTGTTTTGGAGCATTTCAACAACTCATTTAAAATTTGGATTTAGAAATCCTCTCATGTCATGTTTGGATAAAAATTTTAAAAAAAATTAGCTTCATTTAGCGTTTCATATTCCTCATTTCTTCTCCTTTCATAATCCACCCATCCCTGTGATTATTTTAAAATCCTATCATTTTAGAATACTATCATGTTAAACTTATGCAATCCAAAATTCCAAATGACACCTTAAATTTGTGTTATTAAGAAAAATAGAAAAAAAAAACAGATTATAAAAAACATATATATTAATTTTGATAAAGGAAAAAATATGGGTCTTTTTACATATTTGATTTTTATTAAAATTTATACTCTTGATATTATTAGTAGATAATATTTATAAACAAAAAATAGTTTATATATGATAGATACATAAAGAATTTGCATGTGATAAGAGACTTTATCATTTATAATACAAACAATCTTATCGATTCAAATTTCAGACTTTAATTCAATCTCTTATTAAAGAGACGGAAATAAGTATTAAGACATCTAATTTCTAAAAAAACAAACGGAACCTAAGTATCTAATAAAGACTGATTATGAACATCTTAAACTTAAACCCATTAAGATGAAGTGTCAAAGAATGCTGGTTTTTTAATCTAAACGTACTACGATAAATAATTTCAATCTAAACCTACAATGATAAATAAGAAAAAAGATAAATGCAAGTCAAAACTAATTACCAATGTAGAAATTTTCTTCTTGCCATCGGATGCCCTAACAAGACATTTGAACTCAAGTTCTTTACCAGCAGTTGCCATCTTATTCCTCTGCACCTTGGACTTGTCAGATGCTAAGGACCAAAATGTATAATCAATATATTGAACAGAAAATTTATCTCAGGCAACAAATTGAAAATGAGAGAAACAAAAAGAACAAACATACAGTGTTTGAGGGTAACCCACACAGAGCCTTTTTCTGTAGTGTACTCAAACATGTTAGTGAGTTCATTAAGAAACGGGTCGAGCTGTAAACGCACCTAGCATTACCAAATACAGCAAATAATTTAGGCATGTTGCAGATACAAAAGTTGTAGTCAGTAAGTAGAAATATTAGAAATATAATAATATTGAGGTAGCAAAAGAAGAAAAGATAACATGTTTTCATGACACACATCATTTCCCAAAAATAGTTAAACCAAACGAGCTTCCAAAGGTCTAACTGCCCTGAAGAAGACAACTATGATCATACAGAAAAGGAATAATCATGAAACACTACTAGTGATGAGATGGAAAAACCCTCACTTGAGAATCAATGTTTCAATCATGCATGAATTCTATGCAGTTAATAGCGTCTCGCGGTCGAATAGCGGTCAAGACCGCTATTTGCTATAACGGTTATCGCGGTGATATAGCAGTTATATAGTTGTGTGTGTGTGTGTGTGTGTGTGTGTGTGTATATATATATATATATATATATATATATATATATATAGAGAGAGAGAGAGAGAGTCAGGTTCAAATAAGTACCTCTCGAAATCAAGTGCACCCAAATGTACCAACCTAAAAAAACATTCTTTAAAATTTTTTTCACATAACAATGTTTAATTTAATGTTATACGCATGATATATGAATTTCACATAGATTCACACTTTCTGTGTCCTTAAAAATTATGTGAATGCTCAATGCATATTTATGTGAATGGTCATTCATGTTAATGGTCATTCACATGATCTTTTTTTACCGTTCACAAGATTTATAATGTTGCTCCTTTTGAAAAAAAGTCTTATAATGTTGTCTTATACATGTCTATTCAAAAAAAATATATGTGAATGGCCATTCACATTAGGGTACGCTGGAATCTCATAGGTACGCTGATCAACCTGATTCTATATATATATATATATATATATATATATATATAGAGAGAGAGAGAGAGAGAGAGAGAATATGGTTCGTGTGAGTACCTAAAAGATGCAGAGTACCGTGAGTACCTGTGAACACACGGGTTTCGGATGTGAACATGCTCTGAAAAAAAGCTGTTTTTTAATTTTTTTTCATATTCATTTAGATACAAATAATATAAGACTATTTGTAAAAAGTTACATACATTCACAATTTCTAGCATTTTAAAAGTCATGTGAACGTGAAAAAATTTATGTGAACATGCTTAGTGTGAACATACGTTCACAACTGTTCAATTCATGTGAACACACACGTTTCACATAGTTCTAGTGTGATTTTTTGCAAGTAGTCATATATTATTGATTTAAACATAACCATCAAAAAAATTTTCAAAAAAAATGGTTTTAAGCGAGGTACCTCCAATACTCCGCAAAACTAATGGTACTCATTTGAACCCAAATCTATATATATATATATATGTGTGTGTGTGTGTGTGTGTGTGTGTGTAAAATTTAAAAAACATAATACAATGCATATATGAAATCTATAACAAGAAGTACAACCATGGACAGCAGTAACATATTTGGATTTACAGCTGTAGTGCAGACGTGCATAACATAATACATATATATAATTAAATCATAAAAGGTTATATAAATACATAACATAATACATATATAAAATTATAATCATGAAAGGTTATGTAAAAAATAAAATTTAAGTCATCAAATGCCCAACTAAGGTCCCATAGCACTATTTTGACCGCTATTACGGCTATTTTATCCAAAATTGTGTTCATATAGCGGTAAATAGCACCGCTAATAGCGGGACCGCTATTTGGTGAAAGTCCGCTAACCGCTATAGCGCCGCTACTAACTGCCCAGCATGAATTACACAAATGTCGTGTCAGGTAGGCAAGAAATCCGTAAAGAGAAACTAAAATCCGTATATCAATTCTGGGCAGATTATGTCGAGAAAGGACTTTGACCAAGGATATGAAGGAACTCCACTAGTGAAATTAAACTTTAATTTAGCTGAATCCCGCTGTCCGGGACACAATACAGTTAGGAAATAAATATTGGTAGAATGAATATAATTAGAAATTGTCTATCACAAACTAGTAGTTGAAAGCCGACCTTCCTCCAATTACAGACTACCCTGCTCCATTTAAAGCCAATAGTGAATGCACAAGGAAGAAGCACAAGAATGATGAGGCATTTTGTTATGAGCACATAACGTAGACTCTCTCCAATAGCTTATTAGATCTATATGCTATTATTAAAAATCTGAGAGCAATCTAGAATGCTCAAGAGTACAATAACAACACAGTTTTCAAAACTTACCAGCAAATATGATGTTTCTAACTGTTTGATTGCCAAATGGAAAACATGCATGAGCTTCAGGTGATAGTGTACAAAATGAAAATGTTGCTTATTGTTGTTACAACCAGCCAGCCACTCAGAGTCAATCACAGAAGGCAAAAGAAGAAATAGAATTAAAAGCTAGAAGTGGATTATGTGCCAGCTATTCACCATTATCTTGCTTTATTATTTTATGTAGGATTTATTTTTATTATTAGTTTTATTGTTACTAGGTTAATACCCATGTATTACATGGATTGATATAAGTAGTTATAAATTAAATATTATATATATAAAGATGTGGAATCCCTTAATAACCTTTAATTTTTTTAAAAATAAAGATACAATAAAAACCAATAAATAGATGACATACATGCAAAATCATTGAGTCAATGATAAAAAATGATGACTCTAAGTCAATGTTTCAGTAAAAAAAAGACGGTTAAGATGTGATTAGAAATATTTGAATTATTGATTTAAATATAGTATTCTATGGTTCTTACGTATGTCATTCAATTTAATTATTATCTTCATATTATTTCAAAATGTTGAACCTTCATTCTATTTCATTTGTTGTGCTATCATCAATCCCATAGAAATCAACACAATAATTATTTTATATTTTAAAGTTTTATGAAGTATATTAATTTAAATTGTTTAAATTTATTAGAGACTATAAATTAAACCATATATAAGTTTTACTTATTGAAGATGTTTAATTAACAATAAATATTTATTGTATAAGTGATTAAAACTTGATATAACAACCCCATCATCAACTTATAAAATAATTAATTAATTAAGATTATTCAAAATTAAGTTAATTTGAAATATAAATTTTGCAACATTTAATTTTGAAGTTCTAGAAAATATTAATACAAAATTTTATCAAGGAAAATACATTTGAAAGTTGAATGATTATTTTTTTAATGTGTCAAAATTTCATATATAACATATAAAGATATGATAACATAACTGTTTTCAAATTTATTGTATACTAAGTTATTTAATTATTATTACATAAAAATTATTTATCCTTACGGACAATTAAATTTGAAGTTTATTATTTTACTGATCTTTTAAAGTTTTTACATTATACATAAAAAATTTTATTTTACTTATTTTTTTTAAAAATTATTTATTCTTTGTGATATTTAAACTTGAAGTTTATTATTTTCTTAATTTTTATTATAGCTTGTTAATTTTGAAAACTTTTAATAAGTATTAAATACAGTTTCAATTATTTTGGGAAACAAAAAATATGTTTCAATCATAAAGTTTAAATTAAATCATTTAAATATATGCATGTTACTTAAATTAATGTTAAATTCTATTTTTGGAAAAAGAGCGGGAATATGAAAAATTAATGTATTAGGAGAATGACATGTGGCACAAATTGTTCTCATTTATTATAGTATATAGATTGGGAACAGCCACGTGTTTGCTGTTGATATGTTTTAGGATAGTTATGACTAAGCAGTTATCATCTTTACTTTAATTGTAACCCACGGTGAATGGAAAGGAAAACCTTCAATTTAAATTTGTTCCTTGAGATAGGCCGCCAAGGCAGAAGATCGAGCCCTCTTAATTTTATAAAATAGGTCGTCAAGGTAGAAAATAGCATAAACATCGAGACAGCAATTTCATTGTTAATTAAATCACCTTGTAACTCGACCACAAACCCAGGACAATAATAATTTGGTAACAGAGCAAAACGTTATGGGTGCAACAAGCAACAATTTGAAGGCTAAGTTTGAAGCCTTCTTGAAGATGTACCAGGAGCATCGTCAAAAAGACCGTGCAGAACGGGAGCAGCTTTATGGCTGTATTGAAGATGTACCAGGAGCAATAGGCAATCGGCTCTTGCCAATCACAGTCAACAATCGATCTTGGTGTTCAATTGTTAACAATCAGCTTCATCAGCTGGAGTTATCGATCGACTTTGTGCAATCATTTCTGGTGGTCAAATTGATTTTAGGCTCAATTGAAGAAATCCTCGTTGGCGTATTGGATTTTCAAGTGATCAACAATTTTTTTTTTTGCAATCTATTTTGACAATCAGAATTTCCTGATTGATTTCAGCAATTGATTCTGATTTGTTGATCAAGTTGGTGATCGATTTCTGTTTGAAATTAATTCTAAGAATTGATTCCAGAATAGGATTTTGCGGACCGTGGTTGGCAATCGATCTTGGCAACTGCAATTGGCAATCTATCTGGATGATAAGATTTTGAGCAATCAATTGGGTTTCTGGGTTCTCCAATTCTTGAAGTCAACTTCCAGTGCTAAGCTTCAATTTCTTGAAATCCTCTTTTCTTGCCACGGTTTTTTAAAGATTTCAAGAAAATGCCTTCACAGATTATGAAGATTGACAAATTTACCGGAAAGAACAACTTTAGCTTATGGCGAATTAAGATGAGAGCACTTCTCAAACAGCAGAGAATATGGACTCCTTGGCTGGTCAGAGGCCTCAAGACACGGCAGAGGGTGATTTTGCACAACAGGACGAGAAGGCACAAACTACCATTTTGTTAGTTTTGGCTGACAAAGTGATCTATGAGCTTGCCGACGAAGAGACAGCAGCGACTTTGTGGCTGAAAACTTGAGCCTCTTTACACGACAAAGTCTTAAACGAACAAGTTGTCAAAGTAACAGCTGTTCTCACTTCCTATGAAGAAAGGAATGGCATTGAAAGAGCATCTTTACGAGTTGAACTCCACTCTTATGGATTTGAAGAATGTGGATGTCAAGATTGAAGATGAGGATGTTGTCCTCATCGTCATACGAGAATTTTGTCAATTTGTTCGTAGTTGGAAAAGACACAATCACATTGGAAGAAGTTAGATCAAGTTTGCATTCACGGGAATTACGCCATAAAGCTTCATGAAATGGAACCAAAAGCCAATTGGTTGGCATGTCGATGGTAAATGGGGATAGAGATAGAGGCCGAGAGAAGGTAAAAGGAAAGTGGCACGGAAGAGGTCGGTCAAAATCGAAGGGTAGAGGATCGAAAGCGAACCCAAAAGATGTTTGTCACAAGTGTGATGACACCAAACATGGAAAAATGAATGTCCAAAACGTAATAAGAGGCCGTGCATTGCTGTAGCAAAAGATGATTCGGGTACGGAGGCTCATTTGGTACTTTATGTGGCTGATTGTCAAAGTCAGCAAGGTGAATGGATTCTTGACTCCGGGTGTTCGTTTCACATGACACCGAATAAGGATTCCTTTGATACTTAAGAAAAGGTTGCAACCGGAAGTGTTTTGATGGGGAACAACACTCCATGTAAGAAGGTTGTAGGAATTGGATCAAAATGCACGATGGTATGGTGAGAACTTTGGACAATGTTCATAATGTAGCGGAGTTGAAAAAAATTGGTTTCCTTGGGATTTTTGGACTCCAAAGGTATTAGACACATGTATTTCCTTATATCATATGTTTCCTTGTTATGTATTTCCTTATATTATATGTTTCCTTATATTAGAGGGATTAGAATGCAACTAGTATAGGGTTTAGAGTGTAAATATATCTCTTATATAAAGCTTTGTAATCAGTGTTTTATACACAACAATATACAAACAATTACTGAGTTCAACTTGAAAATCATTGGTGCTGTTAAACGGATTCTTCGCTATCTGCAAGGCACCTCTACTTTCGGCTTACGGCTTCGGCGCGACTCTAGCACTCTTCTTCATGCCTACACTGATTCTGCCTATAACGCTATTACAGGGTTCTCAGAGGGTTCTCAGATGCTGATTGGGCTGGTTGCCCAGATGACCGTCGATCCACCAGAGGTTTAAACCTAGTATCCTGGTCTGCACAAAAACAGAAGACTGTCTCTCGGTCATCTACAGAATCAGAATACAAGGCTCTAGCTAATACAGTCGCTGAGCTAACTTGGCTTGAAACACTGTTGCGCGAACTTCAAGTCCCTCTTAAGAAGACCCCTACGCTATGGTGTGATAATCTCGGCGCTACCTATCTTCTGCCAACTCTGTGTTCCATGCTCGGACTAAGCACGTAGAGGTTGATTTTCACTTTGTTCGAGAAAAGGTTGCGGACAAGCAGCTTTCGATCCAGTTCATAACCACCGATGATCAGATTGCAGATATCTTCACCAAGCCGCTTCTTTCGCAGCGTTTTATTTTTTTACGATCCAAGCTACAGGTCGTTCCCCGGCCTTAGCTTGCGGGGGAATATTAGACACATATGTATTTCCTTATATCATATGTTTCCTTATTATGTATTTCCTTATATTATATGTTTCCTTATATTAGAGGGATTAGAATGCAACTAGTATAGGGTTTAGAGTGTAAATATATCTCTTATATAAAGCTTTGTAATCAGTGTTTTATACACAACAATATACAAACAATTACTGAGTTCAACTAAAGGTTTCAAGTACAGCTGTGAAAAGGTGATTCGAGTCACTAAGGGTGCATTAGTGGTGATGAAAGCAGTCAAGCAAGGTACCTCGTATGTGCTTGAAGGTAAAACGGTTGTTGGATCAGCAGCACCAGCCCTGAACTCCGATAAAAGTGAATCAAATTTGAAACGTTTATGGCATATGAAGCTGGGGCATGTTAGTGAGAAAGGCATGGTGCTTCTCAGCAAGCAAAGACTTCTTGGAGGTCATAAGGTTGTTGAACTGGGCTTTTGTGAACTGTGTATATTCGGAAAACAAAAGAGGGTTAGTTTCTCAAAGGCTGTCCACACAACCAAGTCCAATTTGGAATACTTATTTGCTGATTGTTGGGGTCCCTCACATAGTCACACAATTAGCTAGGAATGCCGCGAATCCGTTCCAATCGCTTCATTCCCAATCGCGGAACTAAAGAGTTCCAAACGATCACCGGATCGATAATCGGTACGATGGTCAAATCGATCCCAATCGTTGGTCAGTTGGATTCCAATCGATGATCAATTCGATTCCAATCGAAAGTCAAATCGATCCCAGTCACGATTTTTGGAAATACAGAACGGTTTTTGGAAATACACAACAGCGACTCTTAGGAAATCACAACAGCGACTCTTAGGATTTCAAGAAGTTGTTTTAATTATGTATTACACAACAGCGACTCTTAGGAAATCACAATAGCGGGTAGAGTAGTACACTGATTATATATTGTTTTGTTTTGGATTTCAAGTTTCTGTTTATGTACTGTTTTGATTTGAAGTTCTTGTTTTGAATATGTACTGTTTTGGATTTCAAGAAGTTGTTTCTTTTCTTATCTTATTGTTCCTAAATTTTCTATTTTAATTGAATATGCCTTAAAATTTCTATTTTTTAAATGGGTACATCGTACCAGACCGTACCGGAGCGTTCCGAAATGAACCTACCCCCTCCGTACCCGATATGGCCTACCTAGAGAACCGCGTTCCTGTACCGAAGCAAACCGCGAACTATGTGACTATGGTCCCTCACAAGTTCCTAGTTGGCGGTGGCCGATACATCCTTTATATCATTGACGATTACACTAGGATGACTTGGGTGTTCATCACCAAGCTCAAGAGTGAATCGTTTAAAGATTGGGAAGTTCTCACTATAAATCAAGTTGGGAAGAAGATAAAGAGGCTGCAAACAAACAGCGAATTGGAGTTTTGTTTGAGTTTGATCGGTTTTGTAAAGACGAAGGGTTTGCAAGGCATCGAACGGTTAGAGACACTTCATAGCAAAATGGAGTGTGGCCAAGAGCAGGAATAGAACGTTCCTAGAAATGGTGAGATGTGTGCTGTCAAATTTGAGGCTGACTAGACGCTTTTATGCAGAAGCAATACGGTTTGCTACTTAGTGAATAGAACTCCAGCAACGGCAATTGATTGTAAGACTCCCATTGTCCACATGGTTTGCTTAAGGGTGTTTGGTTGTCCATCCTATTACCATTTTAGTGAAGGAAAGTTGGAACAAAGATTGTAAAATGGACTATTTATGGGATACGAGGCTGGAGTAAAGGATTATAGAATTTGGTCACTTAATGAAAGAAAAGTAATTCTCAGTTGTGACATAGTGTTTAATGAGGAATACATGTTGCGTGGTATTCAATATTCATCTACTTCTAGTGTTCAAGAGGAGAGTATCTCCAAACACGTGGAATACGAGCTCAGTGATTCTCATGGTGCTGAAAATGAAGTTGGGCAGCCTGGTACCTAATCTCAAAGTCAGTCATTTTCATTTGCGCCTAAGGAAGTGCAGCACCCTATAGAGTATCGATCTATAGCATTAGACAAGCCCCGAAAACAAGTTGGTAGGCCAATTCGGTATGGTTTTGATGACATGGTGGCCTATCATGCTTTGCAAGTTGCTGAAGAAATTCCTTGAGCAATCTAATTATAGAGAGACAATCCAACTAAGGAGGCTGATGTGTGGATAGCAGGCGTGAGTGAAGAGATTGAGTCCCTTCACTAGAATAAGACTTGGGAGCTTGTAGAAGTTACCTCAAGGCAGAAAAGTTGTGACCTGGAAGTGAATTTTTAAGTGCAAAACGAGGCTGCGAGGAGCTGAAAGTGTGAGATACAAGGCCTGTTTGATGGTTGGAGGTTATAGCCAAGAGCAAGGGGTTGATTACAATAAAATTTTCTCTTCATGGTGCGTCATACATCCATTAGAGTGCTATTAGCATTGGTAGCACAACAGATTCTGGACTGGAACTATTGGATGTAAAAGCGGCTTACATGGAGACCTTGAACAGAAAATTTACATAAGTCAACCGGAGGGTTTTGGGGCTCATAGTAAAGAAGACTACGTTTGTAAGCTCAAGAAAGGCTATATGGATTAAAGCAATCTCCCAGGCTTGACAGTTTTATGATGAAAAGTGGTTTTAGTAGAAGCCATTATGATTGTTGCATACATCATAAAAAAGTTGTTGATGGGTCAACTGTTTATTAATGTAGACAATATGTTGGTACTTGCTCGTGATATGGCTGAGATTAAGAAGCTGAAATTACTTCTTAATTTCAATTTTGACATGAAGGATTTGGGGACTACTCAAAAGATTCTTAATATGGAGATTATTCGAGATAGATCAAAGGGGAAACTCTTCTTGTCACAAGAAAGTTACATCTTGAAGATACTTGCTCGCTTTGGATGGCTTCGGCATGCCATTGAGCACTCCTTTAACGGCAATTTTCAGATTATTGGTGACTTTAGCACCTCAAACAGAGGCTGAGGTGGAGTATATGAGCAAAGTTCGTTAAACTAGTGTTGTGGGAAGTCTTATGTATGTCATGGTCTGTACTAAATGTGACATAGCTCATGCCATTAGTGTTGTTTAGTGCTATATGGCTTATATTTGGAAGGAACATTGGGTTGCCGTAAAAACGTACTTTCATTACCTCAAAGGTACAGCAGATGTAAGCCTCATTTATGGAGAAATGGTGATTGTAATGTGTCTGAATTTTCAGATTGGGATTACGCAGCTGACCTTGACACTAGGAGATCATTAAAGGGGTACGTTTTCACTGTTGGAGATGCATTCGTCATTAGTGAGCTGGAAAGCAACATTATAGTCATCCGTCGCATTACCCACAACAGAGGCCGAGTATATGCTCTAATGGAGGCTGCCAAAGAGGGTATTTGGCGTGAAAGGTCTACTTCGAGATCTTGGATTTCATCAAGATCAGGCTGTAGTTCTCTGTGACAGCCTAAGTGTTATTTGTCTTGCTAAAGATCAAGTGCATCATGAAAGGACAAAGCACATAGATGTGTGTTACCACTTCATTCGTTCCGGAAGATAATCCGGCACATGCTCTTACTAAGGTTGTACCATTAAACAAGTTTAGACTTTAGACATCGTTTAGACCTTCTAAACATTGATAGTTGGAAGTAGAATTTCCTGTTTTTATCATACTAGAATGAAGTCAAGGTGGAGAATTGTTAGATGTGACTTTAATTCAAATAGTAGTTAGTTGTTGTAATACCTCAATGGGTAGGAGTCGTATCCTATAAATAAGGTGGTTCTCCATCATTTGTAAAAAATCAATTCATCAATCAAATTTCAGCTTACTACTTCCTAAATTTCTCTCAGATTTTCTTGTTAGGAATTTGAGAAACTAAAATTGCAAAATTGAAACCAAATATTATCAAGAACTCATCAAATCTAAAACCCCAAATGGGAATTAAAGGAAGAATTCAAATTCACTACAAAATGGGTTACATGACTACAATTTTGAGTTATTGTCCTCATTAACCCATAGGACTTATGTATACTAAAAACTACAAAACTAACAAAGACTAACTCTAATCTAACTATCAGGGATTACACTTAACCCCTTGAACTATTACAACTAATTCAAGTCACTTATCTCACAAATCTCCACCTTGACTTGAATTTTAAACCCAAAACAAAATCCCGAAAGCAAATTTGTGTTTCTCAAACCAAATAACAAAGTATCATTTCTCTCCTAAATTCTTAACACCCAAAACTCCGGTTTGGCATTGCCTAATTTCAGCCAAACATTAATTGTAGATTGTGATGCTTCAGATATGGGTATTGGAGCAGTTCTTCAACAAGGGGGTACCTATTTTAGGCGCTCTCTCACTGCTGGTTACAAGGGTCTTACGGCTTATGAAAAATAACTTAATGGGTTCTCTAAGGGGGAAGGGCTTACTTGTGAGGAAGCCATTTCTTGATTTAAACACATCATTACAGTCTCAAGTTCTTGCTAGAACAAAGCATCATTACTTCCTCACAACAATATTCGCCAAGTAAATTAATGGGATTTGACTTTGTGGTGGAATATCCAGCAAGAAGTCATAATGTGGTCGCAGATGCATTATCTCGTAGAACATAAGGTGATTTTTCTATGGCATTAATTTTAGGTCCACAATTATCCATCTTTGATTCAATACGTATTGAGATATAACAAACACATCAGTTACAAGAGCTTAATCAACGAAACCAGAATGGTGAAGCAGTGGGTTCATAGAAGTGGGAGTATATGGATGGGTTGATTTTCTTCAGAAAACGAGTTTATTTGCCATCGGATAAACTGGCTTGGAGGAGGTTTATAACCGTAAGCATGAAGGCTACCAAAAAAAGCTTCATCGCATTGCCAAGGACTTCTATTGGAAGGCATGAAGACTTCCATTCAACCTTTGTGCAAATATGCTATGTTTGTCAACGTCATAAATCTGAACACTTGTCCTGAAAGTCAACCCTTACCGGTTCTGTTCCGACGTATCGATGGACTTTGTTGACGGTTTACGGGCTTCTCAAGGTAAGACTGTTTTTCTGGCTGTGGTTGATAGCTTTTCTAAGTAAGGTAGAAAATCATGGAGAAATCATTAATCCATCTCCAGGGATGTTGGATTCTAAATAAGGATAGTAAATGATTTGTTTTATAATTCTGTGATTAGGGAGATTTTAGTTTCTAACCTTAAGCTGTGAGGGATTCCAATATCAGCTTATACATAGTGTGCTTTGTAGCCTCTGTACATTTAACAAGCATTAGAATAAAAGCATTGTTATTTTTCCCTTCTTTATGGTATCAAAGCCAAGTGATAGGATTATACTTGGGTCAGATGGGTTTTCGTTGGGATGGGATTGGGTGAGTCCAAGGGGGAGATTGTTGAGTAAGTTGGGCGAGTTAGAAGAGTTGTGTGGAGGGATAATCTCGGACGTTGGGCAGGATAATTTCGTTTATTCCAATAGATTTTCTTTTTACCCTTAGGGTTAGTTAGAATTGCGTTCAATAACAACCCTCTCGATGGTCATACAAATTAATAAACAAGTTGCAACAACTTTTTAAAAAATGACGAAAAGAACAAGGCATAATGCAAGGGCTGGCTCACCAGCTTCGAACAAGAAGATTTAAACGTATAGTTTTTTTAACTCGTTCGAGACGAACTTTTAAGATGTTTCAGTTCAAGAATTATAATCTTTATAGAAAATTTAATAGACATTCGGGTTTTATAAGTTATTTTGAAAAACCAGATTTTCGTCGAGCCGTAATCAAAGGATCTATGCGCACTCAAAGGCGCAAAATAGTTATTTGGGCACCGTCTCAAGGAAATCCCCATTCATCGCTTTTTTTGGAAAAAATGGAAGATTTTCCCTTTCCTATATCCGACATAATATCGATACTAGTGGTTTCTCGATAATGATGGAGTCTTTCCGGTAAAGAGGCTTACGCAGCTTATGGAGGAAAAGACTCTTGTGGCTGCTTCAACACCTCGCTGAGGAAAAGACTCTTGTGGTTGCTTCAACACCTCGTTGTGGATCAAAGAGATTCCTAAGAAAGTATGTGTGTTCATATGGCGTCTCCTTCTCGGGAAAATTCAGGTCCACTAAGTTCTAGACAGACCTGGAATTGATATCCACTCTTGCTTGTGTTCGTCCATCGAGCATTGCTTTATACATTGTCGGTTCTCTAAGATGCTTTGGTCAAAAAAATTTAGGTGGTGGGGTCTTTCGTTGGACTCATTTGATACCCTTATGGAGTTTATCAAGGTCGTGAACCCGTACCATGGATTACCATCAAGGAAGTTCTTATGGCAGGCCACGATTTGGGTTGCTTTGTACTAAATCTGGAGAATCTGGAACCAGAGTACCAGACAAGAGTACCAGACAGTTTTTGAAGGTAAGTGCATGGCATTTGATTATCTTTTTGAGGTGCAATCTCTTTCGTATTTATTGGATCTCAAAACGTGTTAAGAAGTTCGATATCTCGTGGGTGGAGTGGCTCTACTGTCCATCGGGATCTAGGCAGTTAATAGTGGCGCAGTGTCACTGTGATATGTATGGGTTTCGCCTTGGTTCACTCATAATGGTTTGACTCTATCTCCTCGTGTTGTTGTGTTGTTGTGTTGCTGGCTGTGATTATTCGATTGGCAAGTTGTCGTTGGTGTCACATTTTTCTGCTGCTGCAGATGGTTTACTTCTGATCAGCTATTGTATTTCCTAAGGTCTGGCCTGCGTTCTTGATTCATCAGAACTGCCTGCTGCTTTCGTTTTCTTTTTGCCGGAGTGCCTAGTCCTGGCTTACGTTATGCTGCTTCTTCAGTTGGGGGGTGGGCACCTTGCTCCTCTCGAGTTTGTCGTGTAAACTCTCATGTACTTGGATGGGTTTAAAAGTTTGTTATTTAGCTTTTGCTCTTTGTTGTTTTGGCCTCCTTTCCTTCCTTTTAAATCTTGTAAAAGGTAGAGAAGTTTTATGGCTTTATGCACCTTCTTTTCATTTTCATGATACATTGACAAAATACAAAGTCATTAATCGTTCGTTAGGAAGACCTCATTTCCATAGAGTTATATATATATATAAATATATATATATATATATATATATCAGTAAGACTCTAACAGGACGTTTGGTATAGTGGAATCAAAAGGAATGGAATTTATAAGCTTTTTTAATCATTGCTAGTTACAATAAATAAAGTTTGACAAAGAAAATGAAAGAAATACTATTAATCTCCATTCCCTTTTCATTGTTTTGATTCTCTTCATGAAAGGAGATAAATAAAATTTACGCTAACCTCACTTCTCTACTCCCACAATTCTCTACAATCAATATTCTCGTCACATGATAACAATACATCTAAACTTCATATGATTTATTTCAATCCATTCTACGTACCAAACATCCCGAGTGATAGGATAATTCACAAAGGATCCCTAATTCTACGGTAGACCATACATCAGCATACCCGACGAGCATGATACAATCGACTTCTAAACCTTGCGAGTACGCTGAGATTAGAACACTGATTGGTACTATATATTTGGTAGAAAACTAAAAATACCACTTTGGGACCTCAAAACACAAGCAAATTCGATTGAAGAGGAGAGAAAGAGATTGAAACACTTACCATAAGGAATCGATGGGAGTGTCGCCGTTCGTTGAATCGAAGATGACGAAGAGCCGGAGTTGACTGTTGAGGTCGGAGGCGAGCAGAGAACCAGATCAGAGAGCGACGGACAAGGGGTTTTCTGAGAGTGACCAAAATGAGAGGTTTTTCTTGTATGCAAGGACTCAAGGAGGTACATGGTTGCTGCGGTTAGAGGATTAAAAGCGACGTGAGTTTGCGTTTTAGTTATAAACGAGGTTGTTGTTGTGCGCAGAAAAACCAAAATCCAAATCGAAATCGGAAAAAACCGAAAAATCAAAATCGAAAAATCAAGCCGTTTGGATTTTGGACTGGTCTGGACTCTCGATTTTCAAAAACCGAAAGTTTCGGTTTGGTTTAGGTTTGAACCTTTAAAAACCTGAAAAATCCAAACCGAACCGATTTTATATATACTATACTAGTTTATTACCCGTGTATTACGCGGATGTTTTAATATATAGTTGTTTATATTAAACACATGCTACAAGATAAGAATTGAAAGATATAAATATTAATTTTATTATAAACTTAAAAGAATTATATTATTATTTGACATAAACTATACTTTTTAGAATTCTAAATATATATGAATAATAATATGTTTTTTATCATCTTTAAACTTTCTATTATGTTGTAGTTATCAAATATTTAAATATGAATATTTGGTCTGAATTGATTTAAATCTTATTATATTATATGTAAATTTAGAAAGATATGATTCATATATTATTTGTTATTCTAGAATATGATATGTCACGTGTAAATTGCTGGTGATGACACATGATATCACGAAAAATAAGTAAAGTTATTCATTTATTATTAGAGTTTATTATGAAAAAAAATCAACAGGTTTTTATGTATTTTGCGTTTTAGTCCCTCCATGTTATTTTTTTTTTCATAAAAAAACCCAAGTTAATTTTTCCTTTTTGGTTTAGTGAAATTTGGACATTAGACCCTAGTTATAATTTTTGAATCGGGTTTTTAAAAAATGAAAAACCGGGTTCTAATGTCCAAATTTCACTAAACCAAAAAGAAAAAAATTAACTTGAAGACTTTTATGTAAAAATAATAACATGGAGGGACGAAAACGCAAAAAATATGAAAACATGTTGGTTTTTTCATAATAAACCCTTATTTATTATTTATAAATTATAATTAGGACTATAACATGTAACATTTAATTTAAAGTTTGAAAATAAAAAAAAATTGTTTTATAAATCAATTATATAATTCTTGATAAAATATTTTAAGCAAACTAGAGGTTAAATTAGGAAGTATTTAAATCATTAATTATATCTTTTAGTTTATTTAAAATCAATTAGTTTCTGTAAGGTCTACCTAACACAGATCTATCTAGACGCGGAACCGTCAACGAGTGCGGAATCCTCGTTAACAGGTAGACGGTAACAACACTCACCAGAAACACGGAGACTATCAGAAGCTGCACGAACTACACAAGCATGCACCTACGAACTGATTCTCTCTGAAACTACACTAACACTGATGATAAACTCGAAATCGCTTAATGCTTAATTACTCTCGAATTCTGCAAAAAGTCTGATAATATTTCGAGTCTATCCCTAATTATAGATGCTAATTCGAGTCTGTCATAGGCCAAACTCGAATCCGGCCCAAGGCCCATTCGAGTTTGTCCTCACTGACATTCTCGAATCTGCCTAAGTAAGCATATTCGAATCTGTCTAACTGACCCATTCGAATCTGACCTAGATTCGAATCTTGGTCCTTAGACATTTCGAATTTACCTTTTAACATAATTAACTAAGTATTGAAACTTATGTTTTTACCTTATGATTGATTTTATCTTTGATCTTTATGTTTGAACTTCTTATAATACGATACATCAAGTTCAAACATACAATCAATAACTGTCAAACATATTCAAACATATATATCAAACACTCGTTAATTCTCAATACTTTGAATATTACTTAAACCAAAATGTTAGATTGCTTAGACTGATATCGTCACACAGGGTGTACCAACAGACTCCCCCTTGACGATAGCTTCTAACTATTTACATCAAGTTTAAGTACTAGATCTATATATACTACTGCATGCATATAAACCAGCATCTATACAAACTTTTACTACCTTCTCGAACTTCATGGCTTCAGATCTCCATGCTTCAATAAAGAAGACAGGTTGATCATGTAGCTTCTTCAGGTCGTCCTTCGATAGATTTATTAAGTGCAGTGGATCATACATTCTCAAAATCACTTTGTCCTATGTATCTTCCATGACTGCTTCTGCTGTGTTATTATCGACGTACCACCATTTCATGTTGCTCAAAATATTCTGTGGCATCGATTTCATAGGCACCCTTTTCAAGCATTTGACGGGTTTATAAACCATTCTGGTCCAAGGCCTTCCCGTATGGGGATCTATCCTTGATCCATCCTCTACTCTTTTGCCTGATCTCGGCTTAAGTCTTTCAAACTTTCCAGAACGACCCTCTTTTCTTATTATTTTTGCCATAACTTCAGCATACGGGTCCTCGCCGATATTGATCAGTTCTTTCCATGCTAATTCCTTTACTTCAATCTTGGGCAGTGTATTGAATGCTTTCAGTGTTCGCCTCAAGTATTGAAGGCCATCTCTTCTGTTCAAAATAAACAGCTGCAGTTCTCGGTCAAAGAACCAGCTTATAATCCCTCTTGAGAAATTTCCAGCACCCGGAATTCTCATCTTCTTTTTCATCTTCAGCTGTTCTTTCTTTTCTTCCTTTTTGAACCAAAGCTTTATCAACTCAGCTCTAGATGGCTCTTTCTCTTCTTCTTCAAGTTCTGTGTTTTCGACTGAGGCTATCTTGATGTCATCTATATCAATCACATTGTGATTATTGCCCACATATAATTCCGTGATAGGTTGTGAATTTATGATCACCTCGTTGACGTTATCGTCCTCGTCCTCTATCACTTCGTCGTCAGATTTCCAATCAAAAATCTCCTCAGGAATGAATTCCCCTTCCTCCAACTCTTCTGTTTCATCTTCAAAGTCAAATTCCATTAGCTCTTCCTCAATGTCTTTTAGCGCATCTATCATATCGCTATCCAAAGTTCTTGAAGAACCAGCCTCTCCTCCTTCACCTTCTGCTTGACTTGGCTCCCCCTGAGACTGAGCATCCTGAGCAGCATAAAAATCTACTGGCTCATTCTGTCTTTGAGAGCTGGGATCATTGCCTTGGTCTTCTTTATCATTATCATCATCCTCCCTGCGCACTTCTTGATCACGGCACGATGTCTCCCCCTGAGCCTTTAAATTTTTCATTAATTGCTCAACTAGGGAGCGCATGGATCTTAGCTCAGTCGCTTGATCAATGACAAAACTCTTTAGCTCTAAGTTCTCTTCCTGAACTTTTTCCACAATCTTCTTCAGATTGGCATTCTCCTTATCAAGATTTGCATTATGAGTCTGAATCTCACCGATTGCCTTTGTTAGGCCTAAGATCTGGATATTTTGGAAGTCAACTCGAGCTTTTAGCTGCAGAAACCTTTGATTGTCGGCGTATGTGGATGAGGTTGATGGGATGGATTGAAGTGGAGTTGGAATGATCGGCGATGGGATGTATGGTTCATCATGAGGTGGTGATGGTGGAATGGTGGTTTGAGGGTCCTGAGGTTGAGGAATTTGAGGTTGAGGAATTTCAGGTTGTTCTGCTGAAGCTGAAGAAGATCCTTGCATAAATCTATGACGCTTGGCCCTTTGCCTCGTCACTAATGGTGCAACCTCTTCTTCTTCAAAATCAGAGTCATCAGACTCTCTTGTTGCTCGCCTCCTTGAAGCTTCTTCCGATACTATTAACCTTGATCCATAAGTTCCCATTTGAACAGGAGGTTCTGTAGATACGGACTCTGGAGCTTCAACCTCTATCTCCTTCATTTCTTCTGACTCAGTTGCAGATGATGACTCGTCATTACCAGTCTGCTCTGGTTCATATTCGTCAACATCCCTAAGAACATCTTCTTCTCCCTCTGGAGGCTCAAGAAATTCTCCAACTAATGCTGCAGATATTTCTTCATTGGCATGAGGACCAACTTCCCAAATTTCATGTAACGTCTGACACAACTGATCAGATTCACTTGGGACATTCGAAGGCCCTGCTTCTTGTACCTCTTGCTGTTGACTTGTAGAAGGCCTAGATGCCTGAGTTTGACTCGCAATGGCTCTCTGTCGTCTCCTTTGTGGCTGTGCACGCGGTTGTTGTCGTTGTGGTTGTTGTGGCTGTCTAGCTTGAACTTCCACTTCTCCTGCCCAGTTGGCATTATTCGGTGCTTCAAAGTTCCTATCAATTACTGCCCCAAACAACGGTCGCTCGACCGGAACCGCCAACCTTCCTCTGTGCGAGGAACAATCAGCAAAAACCCTTTTATCCATTACCGCGACACTCTGAATCTCATTTTGCTGCGGCAAATTCGGCAAGAAGTGCCTGATGAGCATCATTATGAAACGAGGATACAACAGAAATTGTTGCTGCTCTGGAGCCGAGATTTGATGAACGAATTCCGAGAAAAACATTTGAGAAAAGCTGAATGGCCGATTATACACTAAAGCGATCATCCCAGATTGGATCTTCGAGACAATATAATCAAAACCGGCTTTCTTGGCTGCAAAACAAACCATAAACACATGAGCCAAAAATTTCCATTGACCAATAAGCCCGCTCTTCATGTAAGATGTCTTCGTAACATCTAAACAGTAACCCATCCTCTGAAAAGCTGCTTGCCTAACACTTAAGGGAAAGTCAATAGGCCCAGACTCTTCTTCCTGAGATCCTAGCTGCAAAACCTGACGCAGCATATCGGCAGAAAACACCAATGGTTGTCCTGCTATCATTGTTCTCAGCACTGTCGGGGTGTGTGGCACCCTTGCCACAACAACCACCAATTACAATACACCCAGGATTAATCACCAACATACATAACATAATGATCTGATAACCTAAATTAAGTGCGGAAGCATTTAAAAACATAAATAAAGTAGTGCAACAAGTGTTAAACACCCTACGGTGCTATAAGGTACCAAGTCTAAGTCTACACACCCATACATTTATTACAATCATCCAGAATATATTACAACATTGTCCAAATCACAACTACCGATCAAATAGTGCCGAGTCTCCCAAATCTTCCAAACGACCTAACTAGAAGGTCCAGCAGTAGAGTTCCCTTTTCCTGTAAAATAAAAATCAACAACTGGGGAATAAGCGGATGCTTAGTGAATACATAGATTATGCATTTTATAAATTTTTATGAAGCCCAAGGATAACATAGATGACCAACATCGGATATCCTCTTCGTACACAAAGTACGGACCAGAGCCGCAGCCCCTTCGAGCTCAAAGCTCGGCATTTAAACATACCATCTGAGACAAACGTACGATCGGGGATGACATACTGTCTACCGGGCCTAGGAGGGATCAGCTCCAGGTCATATAGCACAGTAACATCAGAGTAATCGATGCGACCCACCGGTCCATCACTAGATGCACAACAACCGAAAGGACATGCAACAAGTAAGAATGTGCATCTAAATCTACGCAAGTTAGTAGAATTCCAAACAATCAATGAAACAACAGGTCTCAGCAGGCAAAGCTTACATAAAACAAATATAAACATGCGAAATCTACTGTACTCACAGTGGGTGCGTAATTATCTTTTAACCGATATTATTTCTCTTCGGGCTTTCAACCGGATCCACCAAGTACCCCACTGTGGGTTAAACAACACCACAAGGGACCTTTTATATCAATTACAACAATTCCTCATATCATTAACCGTTTAAATCCATAAAATCAAGTTTCGTAAGTTTGGCGATATTTTCCCCATTTTGGGTACATATCTAAATTCGAACTATAACTAAAGTTTGAACCCATTTCATGTTCATACATTGTCCTTTGAATAACTCTTGCCATTCTATGTGTTGTTTATAAGTTTCATTCAAAATATACAAGTTTAGAGAGTATATTTCTCAATTTTAGGCATTAAACTCGAATTTAATGGGTTAGATTCGAAACCATGCATCAGATTCGAATTCCCTCTTAGAATCTGATGGTACACATTCGAATCTAGGCACAGATTCGAACCCCCCCTTAGAATCTGATGGTACACATTCGAATCTAGGCATAGATTCGAACCCCCCCTTAGAATCTGATGGTACACATTCGAATCTAGGCATAGATTCGAACCCCCCCTTAGAATCTGAAGGTACACATTCGAATCTAGGCATAGATTCGAACCATCCCTTAGAATCTGATGGTACACATTCGAATCTAGTACCAAACTCGAGTTTGTTCTTGTATTTCGACTCTGTTCTTGACATATTCGAGTCTGTTCATCATTTCAACTTAAATCCTTCATTTCTAAGGCTAAAATCACTAATATATCATGTATAATACCTAGTTTCGATTCTACTATGCATATATTATCATATTCCAGCAACATTCCAAGCAAAACAAGCTCAAATTCGCACAAAACAACAGATTCGAATTCTAGTTAACTTCAAAACCAAAACTATAAACTTAAAAGATTCGATTCTTACCTTAATTCGTATGAAATCAGAAATCTGTTTGTAGATTGTTGTTGTATTCCTCGATACCTTTCCGTTGACGTATAATTCTCGATAATCTGACGGTCGGTTTGCGAGATAACTTAGAGAGATGTAGAGAGAACTTCTAGAGAGATAAAGTAGTGAGATAGTGTAAAATAGAAAAATGAAGCCTATTGCCCTTTTTATACAACTTTCGTCATTTTTGCACATTTCACCACTCGACCTAACCGGTTCCATAAAATACTGTTTTAATCTTAGAATTATCATAAATAACTTTTAAATTCATAATACTCCACAAAATTGATTCTGAGTTCAATTTTCTTAAAAGTAGCAACAAACTTGCTAAATAAAATACATAATAATCGCCCAAATTCAACTTAATTATATAACTTTTCCACTTAATTAACCAAAATACATCAAAATAAATCCGAGGATGTTACAGCATGGGCTCCACCACGCTCAACTTCGTCCTCGAAGTTACTCGGATTCAAACAGTTTCGGATATTTTCTTAACATTTCCGACTTAGTTTCCCATGTATGATTTGCTCCTTTATGATGCTTCCAACGTATAAGCACCATCTCTATCTCCTTGCTCCTCAACTTCTTCATCTTAGTATCCAATACACATTCCGGCTCCTCCACATATCGAAGCCTTTCATCCACTTGCAGCTCTGTGTGATCTGCCCAATCCTCATTTCCAGTGTTAAACGATTTTCGGAGATTCCCAACGTGAAATACTGGATGTATGCCCGACATCCCTTCAGGCAATTCTAATCGATAAGACTGATTTCCAACTTTTTCAACAATCTTAAAGGGTCCGACAAATCTCGGAGCCAATTTGCCCCTCTTAACAAAACGAGTAACACCCCTCATGGGTGATACTTTCAAGTAGACCCAGTCATTCACTTCAAAATTGATCGGCTTGTGCCTCCGATCATAGTAACTTTTCTGACGATCCTGGGCCGCCTTCATGTTCTGCCTGATCAATTGTATCTTTTCATTTGTTTCTTGAAGTAACGCCGGCCCAGCAATCGGCGTTTCACCCGTTTCTCTCCAACATGTAGGAGTCCTACATTTCCTTCCATACAAAGCCTCGAACGGCGCTTTCTTGATTGTCGCATGATAGCTATTATTGTACGAAAACTCTATCAGTGGCAAATGATCATCCCAGTTGCCATCGAGATCTAACACACAAGCTCTCATCATATCTTCCAAAGTAAGGATCGTCCGTTCACTTTGGCCATCGGTTTGCGGACGATAGGCCGTACTCATTGCGATTCTCGTTCCTAACCCTTCTTGCAGTGCCGACCAAAAATTCGAAGTAAACCGGCTATCCCGATCCGATACAATAGACTTAGGCACTCCATGCCTAGAAACAATCTCGTTCATATAAATTTGAGCTAATTTCTCCAGCGAATAACTTTCACGAATCGGTATGAAGTGAGCCGACTTTGTTAACCGGTCCACGATTACCCAAACTGCATCATGCTGTCGCTTAGTCTTTGGATGCTTTGTAACAAAATCCATTGTAATGTGCTCCCACTTCCATTCCGGAATAGGAAGCGGCTGCATACTGCCGTATGGTTGTTGATGTTCGGCCTTTACCAACCGGCAAGTCCTACATCGTTCAACATACTGGCCGATATACTTCTTCAATCCCGGCCACCAAAAGTCTGCCTTTAAGTCGTTGTACATCTTTGTGCTCCCGGGATGTACAGAAAATTTAGATTGATGCGCTTCTTCAACGATAACATTTCTCATACCACCATACTTCGGCACCCAAATCCTTCCGTATACACCTTTTAATCCAGACTCGCTAGTTTCCATATTCTTAATCTATACTCTAATATCCTCAGCACCGTCATTTTCTTCTTTCAAAGCTTCTAGTTGGGCAGCTTTGACATCGTTAATGATCGTGGAACTTAGTATAGTGGACGTCATCATTTCCTTCATCTCGGTTGGGGCAAGACGATAAGGAGAACGAGCTACCGGTGCAGCTCCAGGGATCAAGTCAATCCTAAATTCTACTTGTCTTTCAGGCGGAACGCCAGACAAGTCTTCCGGAAACACATCCGGGAATTGTGAAACAACCGGCACATCGGCCAAAGTTCTCTTCTCTGCCTTAGCATCAATCGCATATGCTAAGTATGCATCACATCCCTTTGCAACAAGCTTTCGAGCTTTTGCAATAGTCAGCAAACACAGATCCCCGCTTCTCCTATCCCCATATATACATATCTCACGCCCTCCGGGTAGTTATCTTTATCATTCGGCTCTTACACACTATATGGGCTTCATTCTCGATCAACCAGTCCATTCGACTATTCACATCAAACTCGCTGAACTCTATCGGAATCAGATCTAAAATTGAAGACTACATCTTCAATTACTAACGTGCAATTTCGGTATACATGATCTACCTTAACTAAAGTATTGCTAGCAGTTTCAATATCAAGTATAGCAGACAACTTAGACAGTGGCATAGCAAGTCTTTGTGCAAACACAGTAGAAACAAACGACCTATTGGCACCCGAATCAAATAAAACTCGTGCAGGCATAGAATTAACTATGAACGTACCCGTGACGACCTCCGGATTTTCCCTTGCCTCCTTTGCAGTTATCTGAAAAGCACGAGGTGGTGCCCTCTGTGACTGACCCCGGCGGTTAACTGAACCACCACTCGAACCTCCAGACGATCGTGTTGATGATGGGACAGCAGCCGTTGGAGCATTCTTCCTACAATTCCTGCTATAGTGACCCCACACTCCACACTTATAACAAGCATCACCCTTCCTTGGGCAGTCATTCTGAAAATGGCCCAGCTCCCCACAGCAAAAACAAGCACGTCCGTTAGTGCATTTGCCAAAGTGCTCCAGATGACATTTATTGCAATACTGCGGCTCAGTGTTGATGGAGTATGCACGCGCACGACCGCGATCAGATGAACCAGATTGTCGGCGATACGACTGTTGAGGTGAGTACTGTGAAGACCGGGAAGAACCAGAATATCCTCCCTCCCTTTGGCGCTTCGGCGGTGACGGCTGTGTTGGATTGGTGGAAGCAGCAGCAGACCCAACAGAGTAGCCCGACATAATCAAAAATCTGCTCTACATTTCTGGCAGCCTCAAGTAAGCCAGCAAATGTAGGGTAGCGGACGTTGCTCATAACCCTCCTAATCTCTATGTCAAGACCAGCCTCGAACCTGGTCACTTTCCTTTCTTCGGTGTCCACCTGATGAGGTGCGAACAGACTTAACCTCGTGAACTCCACAGCATATTGGGACACCGTCTTAGTCCCCTGTACCAGCGCCATAAACTTTGCTTCCAACCTCCGGCGCTCATCAACCGGACAGTACTGCTGAGTGAATAGGTCCTTGAACTCAGCCCAAGTCATAACAGAAATCTTCTCCAATGTCAAAGCATTCACCATGGCATTCCACCACATAATTGCGTCATTAGTGAACATAGCAGTTGCATAACGAACCATGTCCTTCTCAGCACAGTCGCTGATTCGGAATGTTCGCTCAGTTGCGGTTATCCATTCAAGTGCAGCAACAGCATCCCCTAAACCATTAAACTCTACAGCTCCGTTTCCTTTGAAATCCTTAAAACGACAACCTCGAGGTTTGTTAGATGACCCAGTGTTGTCATCTCGTTCCTCGTTGTTACCCCCTTCCTTCTCCTTGTTCTTTCTCTTATCCTCTCTCCTCTTAGCATCGGCCTCATCTCGAGCCCGAAACTGATCTTGTATCATTTTATTCTGCTCAGCCATCATGGCTAGCATCATCTCTCTGGCTTCCTCAGGTGTCATTCCTCCAGACATGTTCTGAAAATATAAACATATAACTTGTTTAGTAACATGTCATCAGTTTAAAGACACCACTTATTTGTCCCGTATGATAGTCAATTTCTTATAATTACTAGATCATAACCTATCTTAGTTCAGATCATTACTTAGCATCACTACATATCATCACCTAATGTTTGAGATCAAGACCTCACGGACACTTGAATCTCAAACAACTGCTCTGATACCATCTCGTGTGGCACCCTTGCCACAACAACCACCAATTACAATACACCCAGGATTAATCACCAACATACATAACATAATGATCTGATAACCTAAATTAAGTGCGGAAGCATTTAAAAACATAAATAAAGTAGTGCAACAAGTGTTAAACACCCTACGGTGCTATAAGGTACCAAGTCTAAGTCTACACACCCATACATTTATTACAATCATCCAGAATATATTACAACATTGTCCAAATCACAATTACCGATCAAATAGTGCCGAGTCTCCCAAATCTTCCAAACGACCTAACTAGAAGGTCCAGCAGTAGACTTCCCTTTTCCTGTAAAATAAAAATCAACAACTGGGGAATAAGCGGATGCTTAGTGAATACAGAGATTATGCATTTTATAAATTTTTATGAAGCCCAAGGATAACACAGATGACCAACATCGGATATCCTCTTCGTACACAAAGTACGGACCAGAGCCGCAGCCCCTTCGAGCTCAAAGCTCGGCATTTAAACATACCATCTTAGACAAACGTACGATCGGGGATGACATACTGCCTACCGGGCCTAGGAGGGATCAGCTCCAGGTCATATAGCACAGTAACATCAGAGTAATCGATGCGACCCACCGGTCCATCACTAGATGCACAACAACCGAAAGGACATGCAACAAGTAAGAATGTGCATCTAAATCTACGCAAGTTAGTAGAATTCCAAACAATCAATGAAACAACAGGTCTCAGCAGGCAAAGCTTACATAAAACAAATATAAACATGCGAAATCTACTGTACTCACAGTGGGTGCGTAATTATCTTTTAACCGATATTATTTCTCTTCGGGCTTTCAACCGGATCCACCAAGTACCCCACTGTGGGTTAAACAACACCACAAGGGACCTGTTATATCAATTACAACAATTCCTCATATCATTAACCGTTTAAATCCATAAAATCAAGTTTCGTAAGTTTGGCGATATTTTCCCCATTTTGGGTACATATCTAAATTCGAACTATAACTAAAGTTTGAACCTATTTCATGTTCATACATTGTCCTTTGAATAACTCTTGCCATTCTATGTGTTGTTTATAAGTTTCATTCAAAATATACAAGTTTAGAGAGTATATTTCTCAATTTTAGGCATTAAACTCGAATTTAATGGGTTAGATTCGAAACCATGCATCAGATTCGAATTCCCTCTTAGAATCTGATGGTACACATTCGAATCTAGGCACAGATTCGAACCCCCCCTTAGAATCTGATGGTACACATTCGAATCTAGGCATAGATTCGAACCCCCCCTTAGAATCTGATGGTACACATTCGAATCTAGGCATAGATTCGAACCCCCCCTTAGAATCTGAAGGTACACATTCGAATCTAGGCATAGATTCGAACCCCCCCTTAGAATCTGATGGTACACATTCGAATATAGTACCAAACTCGAGTTTGTTCTTGTATTTCGACTCTGTTCTTGACATATTCGAGTCTGTTCATCATTTCAACTTAAATCCTTCATTTCTAAGGCTAAAATCACTAATATGTCATGTATAATACCTAGTTTCGATTCTACTATGCATATATTATCATATTCCAGCAACATTTCAAGCAAAACAAGCTCAAATTCGCACAAAACAACAGATTCGAATTCTAGTTAACTTCAAAACCGAAACTATAAACTTAAAAGATTCGATTCTTACCTTAATTCGTATGAAATCAGAAATCTGTTTGTAGATTGTTGTTGTATTCCTCGATACCTTTCCGTTGACGTATAATTCTCGATAATCTGACGGTCGGTTTGCGAGATAACTTAGAGAGATGTAGAGAGAACTTCTAGAGAGATAAAGTAGTGAGATAGTGTAAAATAGAAAAATGAAGCCTATTGCCCTTTTTATACAACTTTCGTCATTTTGCACATTTCACCACTCGACCTAACCGGTTCCATAAAATACTGTTTTAATCTTAGAATTATCATAAATAACTTTTAAATTCATAATACTCCACAAAATTGATTCTGAGTTCAATTTTCTTAAAAGTAGCAACAAACTTGCTAAATAAAATACATAATAATCGCCCAAATTCAACTTAATTATATAACTTTTCCACTTAATTAACCAAAATACATCAAAATAAATCCGAGGATGTTACAGGGTGACAGAGCAATCCACCTGTAGATGATCATAGAATTGGCGAACACAGGGAACAACAATCTGAATGTTATGAGACAAAGCAAAAGCAATCCTAGATTCTACTAGGAAATCCATCATTTGACGAAAACCCTGCGCCTCAGGGATATGATGGTAGGGGGGAATGACCATATTGTGCTTCGGCACGAATACTCGAACAGCCATATCTGCACAATAGATAAACTATTAGAATTAATAAAAAATCAATAAACTTGCCAAAATTCAAATTTGTTTTATTTTGAACTTGATTAAGTACAAAATCCAACACAAAAGAATTTCTACAAGTTTAATTAAATTTAAATTGAATAATTCAAATAAAATAACAGATTCGAATCGACAGATTCGAAGACACCCTATTTCGAGTTTGATGACAGATTCGAATGTAATGGTCTTCTCGAGTTTACTGACAAACTCGAGAATGTTCACGAACAGATTCGAAATGTCGTCGGCCAACTCTTCAACAAAACCCATGATTTTAACCATTTTGAACTTAGAAAATCACATACATTAGTCCAACTAGGTTCTAATCACTGAAATTTACCTTTAATTTGACCTTTTACCGTTCCAAACTTGGTAATTTTGAAAAATCCGATTTCGACCATGAAACCTTACAAAATTTGTGATTTTGACTTAGATGGTGTATTAAACTACTCAAATCTTGTACAACCCAGTTGATTATACCTAGATATATCAGTAGAATCGAACACTTAAGCAAGAAACTCGACAAATTGTCGTTTTTGTGGAAAACGGTAGATTCGAGGAAGTAGATTCGAGATCGCCGGATAGATTCGAAGGAGTAGATTCGAAAACAGGTAAGAGTAATGACAATTACTGTTAACCTATTTATAATACCAACCTTCGAGTCTATGGCCACTTTCGAATCTACTGAGAAATTCGAGGTTTCCCAATTTCGAGTTTAAGCTAAACTCGAATAACCCAAAACACTTAGAAAAATTTCGAAAATTTTGAAATAACTTCAACTTTTTCAACCTTTTCAACGGTATTGTGTAACGGAATAAACTATGCCAAATCCTTTTACCCTAAGCACAAGATTTTCACGCAGTGTTTATTTTATCCAACTATCATTGCACCCTTAAAAAATTTTTTTTGACCTTTTTCCGAAGTAAAAAATAAAATAAAATAAAATAAAATAAAAACTAAGTAAAAATAAAATTTTTAATATTTTGACCAAAAATTTAACTTAGACTTAAGCTATATTTATTAAAATTTACAACCTATGCTAAACACTTAACAAAATATTTTTGATGAGTATAGTAAAAGAAAGGTTCAATCAGATAGCGGTGTCAGATACTTACTTTCAGTACTTAAACTTCCACACTTAGGAATTTTTGATTCATTTGATTGTTTGTCGTGAAATACCCATTTAGCCGATTGTTGGTATTTACCCCTTTAAAACATTTCGGAATATCTCTTGGCATTTTTATTTATCAGGAAATTATCTTACGTGACTCAGACATAGACATACTTTTATGATCACGGCTTACAGACAAAGATTCTAACTTGTTGGTATTTGCAAACTTTCTTTAAAAGACAAACATCGGACACAGGTCTGTATTTTCATACAACAAAGTGTCTTAGTTTGACTTAAGGTTGATTTTTAAAGCTAGCAAGACAGTGGTGACAGGTCTGTACCGACGTACAACAAAGCGACGTATCTTGCCAACCCGAATCTAAACAGAGGCAACAGGTCTGTACTTACGTACAACAGAGTTACATGTTTTCGACTCTCAATTTTGTATGATTTTTCTATTCTTTCCATTTTAAGATGTATTTGATGTTGCTATACATCCCTAGAGAGTTTGCATACCTCATTTAGACTCAAAATTTGTATGTCTTGTACATAAAAATTAAGACCGATTGGTCATATATTTAAGTTAGTGACACGTTTGACTTCTTCTTGAACATTTTATTTGCCTTGAGACTCCCTATATGTATAATGCCTACCAACACATCAAACTAAAATAAAGTATAACACTTAGAATTTAGGTGCATTATGTGTGAAAGCCTAAACACTTAGAGTTTGTAACGACTGTGCTAATTTTCGTCACTTTGAACCTATGCATCTAAGACTTAACTCTTTTTCTGATATTCTCTTTTTTTTGTATTTTTATAATTTTCTCTCTTTTTTCTTTTGTTTTTCATAAGAAATAGCAATAAAATAAGATAACCTACTAACTTACTAAAAATAGAAACTATCCTAATTTAGCAGACTAACTTTAAAAAAAGAAATACTACTTTAATAAAAGGAAATAAACTACTACTAAGGTCAAATTACTCTAGGTTGCGCATTCCATTTAGTTGAATTAAATATTCAAACCGTGACATATCAAATGCTTTGGTAAATAAATCAGCATTATTATCATCCGTTGCCACTTTTACCAATTTGATTAAGTTCTTTTCAGCACAATCACGAATAAAATGATGCCTAATGTCTATGTGCTTTGTTTTACTGTGTTTAACTGGATTGTTAGTTATAGCAATTGTAGATTGATTGTCTATCCTAATGGGAGTTTGAGTATAAGCCAAACCGTAATCCCGCAATTGTTGTTGTATCCACAGAACCTGTGAGCAGCAACTACCAGCAGCAACATACTCGGCCTCGCACGTTGACACGGCTACCGACGTTTGTTTCTTGCATTGCCAGGATACCAATCTCCCTCCTAGGAACTGACAACCTCTAGTTGTTGATTTGCGCGTCAAGCTGCATCCTCCGTAGTCAGAATCCGTGAATGCCTCCAACTCTAGATCTCCCTCCGCGTGATACCAAAGTCCCAACTTCGGTTTCGACTTGAGGTATCGTAGAATCCGCTTCACAGCTTTCATGTGCATCTCCTTCGGATTAGCTTGAAACCTAGCACAAATACACACAGCAAACATGATGTCAGGTCTTGAAGCAGTTAAATACATAAGTGATCCAATCATGGCCCGATATAGCGTCGGATCCACATCTGTATCACTTTCAGTACCCGGTCCGAGATTGTGATTCACTTGAATCGGCGTGCTGAAATGGGCAGTCAATTTTGTTCCTTCCATCCCGAAGCGTTCTAATATGTCATAGACATACTTCGTCTGATGGATAAACATACCATCCTTCTTCTGGTCAACTTGTAACCCCAAAAAGAAATTTAACTCTCCCATAGCACTCATCTCGAATTTCGACTTCATCACCTTCTCAAAATCTTTGCACATCTGTTCGTCTGATGAACCAAAAATGATATCATCGACGTACACTTGTACCAAGATGAAATGTTCTCCCTTCCTCTTAACAAACAGCGTACTATCTATCCTACCCCTTTCAAACCCGTTTGCTAATAAATGGTTGGATAGAGTCTCATACCACGCCCTTGGTGCCTGATGCAATCCATATAGAGCCTTATCTAAACTATATACTCTATCAGGATATTTTGGATCTGTAAATTCGGGCGGCTGTTCTACGTACACCAGCTCCTTTACTTTCCCATATAGGAAAGCACTCTTCACATCTAATTGATAGACCTTAAAGCCCTTGAAGGAGGCAAAAGCTAGAAACAACCTAATGGCTTCCAGCCTAGCTACTGGTGCAAACACTTCATTGTAATCGATTCCCTCCTCTTGGTTGAAACCCTTTACAACTAACCTAGCCTTGTTGCGAGTGACTATATCCCGATCGTCTCTTTTGCACTTAAAAACCCATTTGGTTCCAATGGCAACTTCCCCTCGAGGTAATGGAACTAACTCCCACACTTCTAGTTTCCTAAACTGCAAAAGTTCTTCCTGCATCGCTTCAACCCAGGAGTTATCCTTAAGTGCCATTTGCACATTCTTAGGCTCTACTTGCGATATGAAACAAGAATACAGACATGTATGATATGCCTCGGAGTCGTTTATCATCGACAACAACACAGTGTTGTTATTTAAACTACTCCTAGTCCTCACACCCTCGTTAGGATTTCCTATGATGCTTTCTATAGGATGGTTCTTGTTGATCCTAGAGGTCTCTATCTCGTCAACTCTCAGATTATCTCCTAAGTTAGATCCTATTTCACCTAATAGGGGAACAGCCTCAGATTCTACATTTTCCTACTCGTGGACATTTTCCTCAGAGTTGGAACTTGTTGCCTGAGTCTGATTCTCAGTGGTAGGTGCTTCTGGATCAGCAACTTCTGGAGATCCATCTTCAGTCGCAGTAGGCTCGGGTGCGGATTGAAATGTAGTCCTCGGAAAGGTATGACCTTCGTCATTCAGATGTAATGTCGCCATGTCCTTTTCGATTGTACCTGCATTTTCATCCAAAGGAATGTTAAATGACTCAAATAATTTATCATAGTCAAATATCCATTCCGGACCTGTTTGGGCTTCATGTGTATAACTTGTGACTTCAATGTTATACACAATTTCGACTGTACCATTTGTTTTATTAAAAACCTGTTTGTTTGGTGAGTTCGGCACATAACCTAGGAAGTATCCTTCGTCAGCCTTTTCACCAAACTTAGGTTGATGTTTTGTTCGCAAAAGAGTGCATGGTACCCCAAACGGTTCGAAGCCAGTTAAATTAGGTGGCCGTTTATTCAAAATTTTATAACAGGTTTTGTTCAAAGATTTGACAGTTAGGACCCGGTTTAAAATGTGACATGCGGTATTCACTGCCTCCCCCCAATACATGGTAGGAATCTTTGAATCCGACAATATAGTCCTAGCTGCCTCAATCAGTGTCCTGTTTTTACGTTCAGCCACCCCATTTTGTTGAGGCTTATATGGTGCACTGAATTGATGCACTATGCCCTTTGATAGGCAATATACACCAATTACAGTGTTTTTGAACTCAGTTTCATTATCACTACGTATCCTTTTAACCCGTGTTCCGTAGGAATTCTCCACTTGGTCTAAGAACCCGATGAGCTTGGAAGCCGTCTCGTCCTTTGTACCTAGAAAGAAAACCCAAGAAAATCGTGAGTAGTCGTCAGTGATAACTAGACAATACCAACTACCTCCTATACTCCTTTTGTTGATTCGTCCGAAAAGTTCCATGTGCAACAAATCGAATGTTGAGGTTATGGAGTTCTGCGTCTTGGACTTGTGTGTCTTCTTATGTTGTTTGCCCTTCTTGCATGGTAGACACTTGTCCTCGAACTGAAAACTCTTCATAGGCACACCTTGCACCAATCCATTTTTCCTATATTGTTGTTGAGGTCCAGACCTAGATTGATTTACGACTCTATTCGGTGAATTTGTCCTAACCACTTCTTTTGGTCCAACCTTTACCGGTGTTTGTTTCACAACTTGTTTTGGTGCGGCCTGCACAGTTTTCTCGATACTCTGAGAAGTACTAGTGCTAGCCACATTTGTTGAGGGCTTAACAGGTGTTGGCTTCACTGTCTTAGGTGTAACTTCGGCTTTTCTGAGCGGACAGTTAGAAGCAACATGCCCCTTTTCATGACATCTGAAGCAGGACATCTTATCTATGGACTTCTTGTGTGTGCCCTTAGACTTAGGTGTCTCACTAGTGTCTTGGTCCTTTTGAACATATATTGCGACTGGTTCATCGTCCTGATCATTAAAATCAATTTTATGTTTTCCTGCAGGTGTTTCACTGGAGGAAGACACAAATTTGACTTTCTTAACCTTGACGGTTGTGTCAGCCACCTTAGGTGTATTTTCTACTACAGGCTCAGATATAGGTGTATTTATGTCCTCTAAGTCTACTGATTTGTCAGTTTTCTCCTGAGGTTGAGGCACGTAGTTTGCATTAAAAGGTGGAGGAATTTCATGAAATCCTAGACCTACAGGCTTTTTAGATTGTCGTTGGGCATCTAAAACTTTCCCTAGGTTAAGACTTGAATTCCTAAACTTCTCTAACTTACTATTAGCCTCTGCTACCTTCACCTTTGTTTCAGCTAACTCTATGTCTTTGTCCTTAAGATTTTTGGTCAAGGCCTCTACATGCTCATACATATGCTCTAACCTAACACACTGCTCACTCAGTTTGTCTTTCAGAACTATTACATCTTGAGCATCAGCCTTAAGTTTTTCCTTAAGATCTTGCTTAATGTCGTTTAGGCTAGCGTTATCAACTTTAAATGACTCATTTTGAGCAGTTATGGTTTTATGTGATTCTAAGACTAGATTCAACCTATCGTTAGAAGTAACACATAACAAGCATAATTCATGAAAAAGAGAGTAAGTCAGACTAACCTTTGTGTGGTCGGATTCCACGTTGGCCATTTGAGCGGTAAACTCCAGAAGCGTCTGATCATTCGTCTTCTCCACCCACATCGGACTGTTGTCCCTTGTGGTCTGCTCTTCCCCTTCACATCCATTCTCCGTGACTTCAGCCATAAAAGCCCGAGCATTTGATTCCGGATGTGAGGTCCAGTCGTAGGTACCATCCAGCTGTCTGTCTGATGTGACATTTGATAGAAGACCAGCTAGATTGGCTTGACCGGCAGATGAACTCGGAAGATATCGTTGTTAGGACTGATTCTGAAACTGTCCATGATGATGATTTTGTCCTTGGTACGTATCTACCTTCGCTTTCTGACATTCTCTGGCGAAGTGTCCCAGACCGTGACAATTGTAGCACTTTACCTTGGACTTACCAAATCCAATCCCCTTGTTGTTCATTGTTAGATTCCTCCCAGTTCGTTTGATGAATCTTTTAACCCGTTGGGTTACCATGGCCAGTTGCCATTTAAGGTCCATCTCCTCAAGATCGTCAGGGTCGACCTGATCATAGTCTTCATCCCAAAGAGCAGGATCGTTAATTTTTCCCTGAACGCAGTTCCCGTATGCAGCCACAAATGAAGCAAGTAGGTTCAAATGTTCTTCGACTGATTTTGCGCTCATTGGCATCTTAGAGTAGCCCTGAGATGTTGATGCTTGTTGTACTTGAGGCTGCGGTTCTTCCGATCTTCCTAATCCTAAGAACGCTCTATTAAGTGTGTCATCAGACTCTGCTGGTGACGACGTTTCTCCGGTGAAAAACGCTGTAGCAGTTTTCAGATCAGCTGTTGCTGAAGGTTTTGTTGATTTTCCAAAATACATCGCTGGATTCTGGACTTGTTCGTAATCCGTTCCGGCCTTCAGTAGCTCGAAATGATAAGCTCGCAATGTTCCCACAATATCCTCCAAAGATTGGGTATAATACTTGTCTTCATTAAGCTTGATCATTGCCACATACATTGCCCATTTGGCTGGTAAGGCATCAAAAAAGCTTATTGTTCTTCTCAGTGTCATTATACTCAATCCCGTGACTTTCAAGCTCCGTCAATAGATGATAAAAGCGGGTGATGGTATCATCCAGCTGTTCATCCTTCAACGCCTTGAAAATTGCAAACTGTTGTTTCAACAGCTCCATACGCTTTCTTCGAACCCTTGGATTACCCTCACATCTCTTTTCCAGTGACTCCCAAAGTTCCTTAGATGTCTTCTGAGTCCGGAATGTGTGTAGTATATCCTGAGGCAACGCCATTCGAATTATCGAGAAAGCTCTGTTCTCGGCTTCATAAAGTTTCTTATCATCTTCCTTCATCATCTGATATGATAAGACTCTCTGACGGCCTTCAACTTCAGAAACTGGTGGAATGTATCCTTCGTCAATACATACCCACATGCGCATGTCATTGAAACGCACAAAATCGGCAAACCGATCTTTCCACCAATAATAATCCTCGAGTTTCATCAGCTTAGGCGGAGTGTTTGCCTTCCCGACCTCGTGGTCCATTTCCAGGAATTTTTAAAGATTTGACATGTTTTCGAAAGTAACTGAATTGAACTTAATTAATTTAATTCGAAATTAACTTGAGTTAATTCTTTCGAATCTAGGTTGATTCGAATATAATTAAATTCCAATTTATTTAGGATTAAATTCGATTAAGTTTTGTAAGTCAATTAAATTCGAAACTAATGACAGATTCGAAAATCCCCCAAACTCGAAGGTCAAGGCAAACTCGAACACTTCAGTAGATTCGAAGCCCTATTCGAAACTAGACTAAACTCGAATGTAAGTAGACTCGAGAACCTATTCGAAACTAGCACAGACTCGAATCAAACTCGAAACAAACTTTATCAAACTCGAGAGGAGCGGATTTTGGTTAGACTCGAGACTAAGAATAACCCTAATTACTCCTAACAGATTCGAGCGCCGCAAACTCGAAAAACGGCTAACACTTCGATTTCTTTACATTTTGCAGTTTAAATCAATATTTTTACAACGAAAAATATTGATTTCGATCAAAAACATGAAAAATACGAAGTATTTCCCGGATGACTATTTGCTAAGCTCGTAGAACACGAAAAACACAAAGATGAGAGAAAAACCGTCCAAAAGCGTCAAGAAACCTAAAATGTATCTAGATGAACACGAAGAACACCAAGAACACCCCGTTGGCTCTGATACCACTTGTAAGGTCTACCTAACACAGATCTATCTAGACGCGGAACCGTCAACGAGTGCGGAATCCTCGTTAACGGGTAGACGGTAACAACACTCACCAAAAACACGAAGACTATCAGAAGCTGCACGAACTACACAAGCACGCACCTACGAACTGATTCTCTCCGAAACTACACTAACACTGATGATAAACTCGAAATCGCTTAATGCTTAATCACTCTCGAATTCTGCAAAAAGTCTGATAATATTTCGAGTCTATCCCTAATTATAGAGGCTAATTCGAGTCTGTCATGGGCCAAACTCGAATCCGGCCCAAGGCCCATTCGAGTTTGTCCTCACTGACATTCTCGAATCTGCCTAAGTAAGCATATTCGAATCTGTCTAACTGACCCATTCGAATCTGACCTAGATTCGAATCTTGGTCCTTAGACATTTCGAATTTACCTTTTAACATAATTAACTAAGTATTGAAACTTATGTTTTTACCTTATGATTGATTTTATCTTTGATCTTTATGTTTGAACTTCTTGTAATACGATACATCAAGTTCAAACATACAATCAATAACTGTCAAACATATTCAAACATATATATCAAACACTCGTTAATTCTCAATACTTTGAATATTACTTAAACCAAAATGTTAGATTGCTTAGACTGCTATCGTCACACAGGGTGTACCAACAGTTTCTTTAAAATCAATTATGTAAATTAATTGAAAAGGTTATATTAGGCAAAATGAGCGGGAAAACAAAAATTAGGAGAGCTGAGAAAGTGACACGTGTTACGAATTGTTTTGTTTTATTAATAGAGATAGATTATAAAATTTAGATTTATTTAAATATCTACCTTCTTTAATTATTAAATTAGGTTGTTTAAATATTAAAATTTTATTGAATACCTACCATTCTTTAAAAAACTAACTGGTAGAATGGGAACTGGGAAAGTGGGAAGCATCAAACGACGCATATGTGGATGTTTAAATTTATGATTTGAATTGTTGAAATTGGATATTTGGATGTTTGAAGTTTAAGTTTTTTTTTTTTTTTTTTTTTTTTTGTCTTTTTTATGTTTGATTAAATGGTTATTGTATTGGATGTTGTTAAAATTTTCATATTTTGTCAAAGAAAAAATAAATTTCACAAATCAAAAAATGTGTTTCGGACAAAAGAAATTGTAAGGTCTACCTAACACAGATCTATCTAGATGTGGAACCGTCAACGAGTGCGGAATCCTCGTTAACGGGTAGACGGTAACAACTCTCACATGGAACACGGAGACTATCAATAAGCTGCACGAACTACGAAAGACGCACCTACAAATTGATTCTCTCCGAAACAACACAAACACTGATGATAAACTCGAAATCGCCTTTTGCTTAATCTCTCTCGAATTCTGCAAAAAGTCTGATAATTATTCGAGTCTACCCCTAATTATAGAGGCTAATTCGAGTCTGCCATGGGCCAAACTCGAATCAGGCCCAAGGCCCATTCGAGTTTGTCCCATCTGACACTCTCGAATCTGCCTAAGGAAGTACATTCGAATCTGCCTAAGTGTCTCATTCGAATCTGACCTAGATTCGAATCCTATCCCTTAGAGATTTCGAATTTACTTTTTCACACAATTAACTTAGAATTGAAACTTATGTTTTTAACTTATGTTTGATTTTATCTTTGATCTTTATGTTTGAACTTCTTGTAATACGTTACATTAAGTTCAAACATACAATCAATAACTATCAAACATATATAAACATATATATCAACCACTCGTTAAAACTCAATACTTTGAATATTACTTAAACCAAAATGTTTGATCACTTAGACTGCTATCGTCACACAGGGTGTACCAACAGACTCCCCCTTGACGATAGCTTCTAACTATTTACATCTTGATTAAGTACTAGAGCTATATATACTACTACCTGCATATATACTTGTATCTATACATACTCTGACAACTTTTTAGAACTTTCTAGCTTCAGATCTCCATCCTTCATGAAAGAAGATTTGTTGGCCATGAAGCTTCTTCAGATCGTCCTTTGACAGATTCATTAGATGCAGTGGATCATACACTCTCAAAATGACTTTGTCGTCTTGATCCTCCATGATAGCTTCAGCAGTTTCATTATCAAGGTACCACCATTTCATGTTGCTCAAAATATCTTGAGGCATCTTCTTCATTGGCACCCTTCTTAAGCATTTGACAGGTTTGTAGACTATTTTCGCCCATGGTCTTCCTGTATGAGGATCTATTCTTGAAGTATCCTCTACTCTTTTTCCAGACCTCGGTTGGAGTCTCTCAAACCTTCCGGATCTCCCTTCTCGTCTGATTATCTTGGCGATCACTTCAATATAGGGATCATTTCCGATATTGATCAACTCTTTTTATGCTAGCTCCTTCACCTCTACCTTTGGCAATGTATTGAATACTTTAAGCTTGCGCCTCAGGTATTGGAGACCATCTCTTCTCTTTAGAATAAAAAGTTGCAGTTCCCTGTCGAAGAACCAGCTAATAATACCTCCAGAGAAGTTTTCTGCTCCTGGAATCCTCATCGTCTTCTTTATTTTTGGTTCAGTCTTCTTTTCTTCCTTGCGGAACCAAAGATTTAGCAATTCAGCTCTGCTCGGCTCTCTTTCAGCCTCTTCCATTTCTGAATCATCTACCGAAGCCACTTTGATGTCATCAATATCTATTACATGTTGATCAGTATGCTCATATAATTCTGTGACAGGTTGTGATTGAATAATTACTTCATTAACATTGTCGTCTTCATCTATCACAACCTCATCATCAGATTTCCAGTCAGTAATATCCTCTGGAACGAACTCTCCTTCTTCCAGCTCCTCTACATCATCCTCAAAATCAAATTCCAAATCTAATGGCTCTTCATCAATATTCATCAATGCGTCAATTATCTCACGCACTTCACTTTCTGAGACCTTTGATGAACTAGCCTCACCTTCTTTAGCTCCTGATTGACTCGGCTCCCCCTGAGTCTCAGCAGCCTAAGCAGCAGAAAAATCTACTGGCTCATTCTGTCTTTGCGTGCTGGGATCATTGCCATTGTCATCTTCATTATCATCATCATCCTCCCTGCGCACTTCTACTTGATCACGGCAGGATGTCTCCCCCTGAGCCTTTATATTTTTCATTAATTGCTCAATCAGGGAGGGCATCGATCTTATTTTGGCTGCTTGATCAGCGACAAAAGTTTTGAGCTCTAAGTTATCTTCCTGAACCTTATCAACATCTTCCTCAGCTCGGCATTCTCAACATCTAGATTTGCATTATGCTTTTGTACTTCAGCGAGAGCCGTTGTTAGGCCAAAGATTTGAATCTGCTGGAAATCAACTCTATCTTTTAGCTGCAAAAACCTTTGATTGTCTGCGTAGGTGGATGAGGTGGATGGAATGGATGTATTGGGGTCGGAATGATGGGTGATGGGATGTATGGTTCAACATGTGGTGGTGATGGTGGAATGGTAGTTTGAGTAGGTGGAGGTTGAGATACTTCAGGCTGTGCGGCTAAAGCTGAGGGAGCCCCCTGCATAAAACGATGGCGTTTTGCCCGTTGTCGATGCACCAAAGGTACTACTTCTTCCTCATCTTCATAATCCGAGTCCTCCGACTCCACTGTAGCTCTTGTCCTCCTTCTTTCTTCCTCATTAACAACCAATCTCGACCCATAAGTTCCTATCTGAACTGTTGGTTCTGCTGTGACGGACTCTGGAACTTCAACCTCTATCTCCTCCATATCTTCAGACTCAGTCGCTGACGATGACATGTCATTACCGGTTTGATCAGGTTGATATTCATCTACTTCCCTAAGGACATCATCTTCTCCTTCCAGAGGCTCTAACAATTGATCAATAAGCTCAGCAGTTATCTCTTCATTTGCATTAGGACCAGCTTCCCAAATCTCATGCAGTGTTTGACATAACTGATCAGATTCAACTGGTACATTTGATGGCCCTGCCTCTTGTGCGTCTTGGGATTGACTAGTAGAAGGCCTACTTGCCTGAATTTGACTCGCAGATGGTCTTTGGCGTCTCCTTTGTTGCTGAGCGCGCGGTTGTTGTTGTTATTGTTGTGGCTGTCGAAGATGAACTTCTACTTCACCAGCCCAGTTGGCATTATCTGGTGCCACAAAGTTCCTGTCTATAACTGCCCCAAACAAAGGTCGCTCGACCGGGACTGCTAGCCTTCCTCTGTGCGCAGAGCAGTCAGCGAAAATCCTTTTATCAATGACCGCTACACTTTGAATCTCATTTAGCTGCGGCAAATTTGGCAAAAAGTGCCGGATGAGCATCATTATAAAACGAGGATATAGAAGAAATCTTTGCTGCTCTGGAGCCGTTATTTGATGAACGAACTCCGAGAAGAACATCTCGGAAAAGATGAATTTCTGATTATAAACCAATGCAATTATCCCAGATTGGATCTTTGATACGATATAATCAAATCCTGCTTTCTTGGCTGCAAAGCACACCATGAATACGTGCGCCAAAAATCTCCATTGCCCTATGAGTCCACTCTTCATATAAGATGTCTTCGTAACATCTAAACTATATCCCATCCTCAAAAAAGTAGACTGCCTAATATTTAACGGAAAATCTATAGGCCCAGACTCTTCCTCCTGAGTTCCCAGCTGCAGAACCTGACGCAGCATATCGGCAGAAAATACCAGCGGCTAACCTGCTATCCTTGTTCTCAGAACTGTTGGGGTGACGGAACAATCAACTTGCAAATGGTCATAAAACTGCCGCACATATGGAATAACGATCTGAATGTTATGGGATAATGCGAACGAAATCCTAGACTCTACTAGGAAATCCACCATTTGACGAAAACCCTGCGCTTCAGGGATATTATGGTCGGGGGGAATGACCATATTATGCTTAGGCACGAACACTCTATCTGCCATGTCTGCACAATAGATAAAATATTAGAATTATTAAAAATGAATAAACTTGTTAAAATTCAAATTTGTTTTATTTTGAACTTGTGTAAGTACAAAATCCAACACATATGAATTTCTACAAGTTTAATTAAATTTAAATTGAATACTTCAAATAAATTGACAGATTCGAACAAACAGATTCGAAGATACTCTATTTCGAGTTTGATGACATATTCGAATGTAATGACCTTCTCGAGTTTGCTGACAAACTCGAGATCAGGAACAAATTCGAACCAGTCGGCCCAACTACTCACCAAAATCCATGATTATAACCATTTTGGACTCAGAAAATCACATTCATTAGCCCTACTAGGTACTAATCAAAGATATTTGCTTTTAATTTGACTCTTTACCGGTTTAAACTTTGTAATTTTGAAAAAAAAAAATTTCGACCCATAAACCTTCAAAAATCGGTGATTTTGGCTTAAATGGTGAATAAGACTACTTAAATCTTGTATAAACCAGTTGTTTATACCTAGATCTAGAAGTAGAATCGAACACACAAGCAAGAAACTCGACAAATAGTTGTTTTTGTGGAAAACGGTAAACTCGAGCAGATAGATTCGAAATCGCCTGATAGATTCGAGAGTATAGATTCGAAAACAGATGACTTAATGACATTACTGTTAACCTATTTATACCACCTACCTTCGAGTCTATGGCCACTTTCGAATCTACTGACAGATTCGAGGTTACCCGAATTCGAGTTTAACCTAAACTCGAATAACCCCCTGAAACTTTGAAATTTTCGAAAATTTTGAAATAAAATCAACTTTTTCAATCTTATGGTGTAACGGAATAAACTATGCCAAATCTTTTACCCTAAGCACAAGATTTTCACGCAATGTTTATTTTATTCAACTATGAATGCACCCTCAGTAATTTTTTGACCTTTTTCCTAAGTAAAAATAAAAATAAAAATAAAAATAAAAATAAAATAAAAATAAAAATAAGAAAAAGTAAAAAATAAAATTTTAAAATTTTGACCAAAAATTTAACTTAGACTTAAACTACACTTATTAAAATTTACAACCTATGCTAAACACTTAACAAATTATTTTTGATGAGTATAGTCAAAGAAAGGTTCAATCAGATAGCGGTGTCAGATACGTACTTTCAGTACTTAAACTTTCACACTTAGGAATTTTTGATTCCTTCGATTGTTTGTCGTGAAATACCCATTTAGCCGATTGTTGGTATTTATCCCTTTAAACATGCTACATTTCGGAATATCCCTTGGCATTTTTATTTATCATGAAATTATCTTACGTGACTCATACATAGACATACTTTTATGATCAAGGCATACATACAATGGTTCTAACTTGTTGGTATTTGCAAACTTTCTTTAAAAGACAAACGTCGGACACAGGTCTGTATTTTCATACAACAAAGTGTCTTATTTTGACTTAAGGTTTATTTTTAAAGCTAGCAAGACAGCGGTGACAGGTCTGTACCGACGTACAACAAAGCGACTTATCTTGCTAACCCGAATCAAAACAGAGGCAACAGGTCTGTACTTACGTACAACAGAGTTACATGATATTGACTCTCAATTTTGTATGATTTTTCTATTCTTTCCATTTTAAGATGTATTTGATGTTGCTATACATCCCCAGAAAGTTTGCATACCTCATTTAGACTCAAAGTTTGTATGTCTTGTACATAAAAATTAAGACCGATTGGTCATACATCTAAGTTAGTGACACGTTTGACTTTTTCTTGAATATTTTATTAGCCTTGAGACTCCCTATATGTATTATGCCTACCAACACATCAAACTAAAATAAAGTATAACACTTAGAATTTTAGGTGCATTATGTGTGAAAGCCTAAACACTTAGAGTTTGTAACGACTGTGCTAATTTTCGTCACATTGATCCTATGCATCTAAGACTTAACTCTTTTTCTGATATTCTCTTTTTTTTTTGAATTTTTATGGTTTTCTCTCTTTTTTCTTTTGTTTTTCATAAGAAATAGCAATAAAAGAAGATAACCTACTAACTTACTAAAAATAGAAACTATCCTAATTTAGCAGACTTACTATAATAAGAAAGAAATACTACAGCTATAAAAGGAAATAAACTACTACTAAGGTCAAATTACTCTGGGTTGCGCATTCCATTTAGTTGAATTAAATATTCAAACCGTGACTTATCAAATGCTTTGGTAAATAAACCAGCATTATTATCGTCCGTTGCCACTTTTACCAATTTGATTAAGTTCTTTTCAGCACAATCACGAATAAAATGATGCCTTATGTCTATGTGCTTTGTTTTACTGTGTTTAACTGGATTATTTGTGATAGCGATTGTAGATTGGTTATCTATCCTAATTGGAGTTTGAGTGTAAGCCAAACCGTAATCCCGCAATTGTTGTAGTATCCACAGAACATGTGAGCAGCAACTACCAGCAGCAACATACTCGGCCTCGCACGTTGACACGGCTACCGACGTCTGTTTCTTGCATTGCCAGGATACCAGTCTCCCTCCTAGGAATTGACAACCTCCAGTTGTTGATTTGCGCGTCAAGCTGCATCCTCCGTAGTCAGAATCCGTGAATGCCTCCAACTCTAGATCTCCCTCCGCGTGATACCAAAGTCCCAGCTTCGGTTTCGACTTGAGGTATCGTAGAATCTGCTTCACAGCTTTCATATGCATCTCCTTCGGATTAGCTTGAAACCTAGCACAAATACACACAGCAAACATGATGTCAGGTCTTGAAGCAGTTAAATACATAAGTGATCCAATCATGGCCCGATATAACGTCGGATCCACATCGGTATCACTTTCAGTACCCGGTCCGAGATTGTGATTTACTTGAATCGGCGTGCTGAAATGGGCAGTCAGTTTCGTTCCTTCCATCCCGAAGCGTTCCAATATGTCATAGACATACTTCGTCTGATGGATAAACATACCTTCCTTCTTCTGGTCAACTTGTAACCCCAAAAAGAAATTTAACTCTCCCATAGCACTCATCTCGAATTTCGACTTCATCACCTTCTCGAAATCTTTGCACATTTATTCGTCTGATGATCCAAAGATGATATCATCTACGTACACCTGTACCAAGATGAAGTGTTCTCCCTTTCTCTTAACGAACATCGTACTATCTATCCTACCCCTTTCAAACCCGTTCTCTAATAAATGGTTGGACAAAGTCTCGTACCACGCCCTTGGTGCTTGATGCAATCCATATAGAGCCTTATCTAAACGATATACTCTATCAGGATATTTTGGAATCGTAAATCCGGGCGGCTGTTCTACGTACACCAGCTCCTTCACTTTTCCATATAGGAAAGCACTCTTAACATCTAGTTGATATACCTTAAAGCCCTTGAAGGAAGCAAAAGCCAGAAACAACCTAATGGCTTCCGACCTAGCTACTGGTGCAAACACCTCATTGTAATCGATTCCCTCCTCTTGGTTGAAACCCTTTACAACTAACCTAGCCTTGTTGCGAGTGACTATACCCCGATCGTCTCTTTTGCACTTAAAAACCCATTTGGTTCCTATGGCAACTTCCCCTCGAGGTAATGGAACTAACTCCCATACTTCTAGTTTCCTAAACTGAGAGAGTTCTTCCTGCATCGCTTCAACCCAGGAGTTATCCTTTAGTGCCATTTGCACATTCTTAGGCTCTACTTGCGAGATGAAACAAGAATAGAGACATGTATGATATGCCTCGGAGTCGTTTATCATCGACAACAACACAATGTTGTTATTTAAACTACTCCAAGTCCTCACACCCTCACTAGGATTTCCTATGATGCTTTCTATAGGATGGTTCTTGTGGATCCTAGAGGTCTCTATCTCGTCAACTCTCAGATTATCTCCTAAGTTAGATCCTATTTCACCTAACGGGGGAACAGCCTCAGCTTCCACATTTTCCTCCTCGTGGACATTTTCCTCAGAGTTAGAATTTGTTGCCTGAGTCTGATTCTCAGTTGAAGGTGCCTCTGGATCAGTAACTTCTGGAGATCCATCTACAGTCGAAGTAGGCTCGGATGCAGATTGAAATGTAGTCCTCAGAAAGGTATGACCTTCGTCATTCAGATGCAACGTCGCCATGTCCTTTTCGATTGTACCTGCATTTTCATCCAAAGGAATGTTAAATGACTCAAATAATTTATCATAGTCAAATATCCATTCCGGACCTGTTTGGGGTTCATGTGTATAACTTGTGACTTCAATGTTATACACAATTTCCACTGTACCATTTGTTTTATTAAAAACCTGTTTGTTTGGTGAGTTCGGCACATAACCTAGGAAGTATCCTTCGTCAGCCATTTCACCAAACTTAGGTTGATATTTTGTTCGCAGTAAAGTACATGGTACTCCAAACGGTTCGAAGCCAGTTAAATTAGGTGGCCGTTTATTCAAAATTTCATAACAGGTTTTGTTCAAAGATTTGACTGTAAGGACTCGGTTTAAAATATGGCACGTGGTATTCACTGCCTCCCCCCAAAACATGGTAGGAAGCTTTGAATCCGAAAGCATAGTCCTTGCAGCCTCAATCAATGTCCTGTTTTTACGTTCGGCCACCCCATTTTGTTGAGGCTCATATGGTGCACTAAATTGATGCACTATGCCCTTAGAGAGGCAATATACACCAATTACAGTGTTTTTAAATTCTGTTCCATTATCACTACGAAGCCTTTTAACCCGTGTTCCATAGGAATTCTCCACTTGGTCTAAGAACCCTATGAGCTTGGAAGTCGTCTCGTCCTTTGTACCTAAAAAGAAAACCCAAGAAAACCGTGAGTAATCGTCAGTGATAACCAAACAATACCAACTACCTCCTATACTCCTTTTGTTGATTGGTCCGAAGAGATCCATATGCAACAAATCGAATGTAGAGGTTATGGAATTCTGAGTCTTGGACTTGTGTGCCTTCTTATGTTGTTTGCCCTTCTTGCATGGTAGACACTTGTCCTCGAACTGAAAGCTCTTCATAGGCACACCTTGCACCAATCCATGTTTCGTTATATAGTTCATTTTTCTTAGGTGCAAGTGTGTCATGCGTCTGTGCCACAACACTGATTCCGTCTCCGAAGCTTTGGATAGCAAACAGATTGGCCCCATCGAAGTCTCCGGCTTGTTCATATCCAGCATGTACAAGTCATTCTTCCTTGGTGCCCGCAGCAATATCCACTCTTCAGGAATTTTGAACCCCGGTTTTAGCACTAACGCTTCAGTGTCAGTGAACAACACTGAATTCTTCTTGTCACGGATTTGAGATACACTAATGAGATTGTAAACCAGTTTATCAACATGATAAACTTGATCCAACTTGATTGTCCCATTAGTGACCACTCCAGTACCCGTGATGTTTCCTCCCTTGTTTCCCGCGAATGATACAAATCCCCGATTCCCACCCTTGAAGTCTGTAAGGAGACTTCTTTCCCCTGTCATGTGCCTGGAGCATCCACTGTCGACGAACCACTTGTTGTTTGGACCTGTGGTAATCTCCTGCACATGAAAGAAAATAGGTTAGTTATCATGGGGACCCAAGCCATAACTGACTTGGTTATACCATTCTCGTCCACATACTTAAACTCTTTCAAATACCCATCTCGCCTTTCAGGTGACTTGGGTCGTTGAACAGGAGTTTGTTGTGGTGCCGAGTGATGTAAATTCACTCTTTGCCTTTGAGTAGGCATTTGTTGTGGAGCTCTCGAATAATTCCGATTATATTGCATTTCAGATTGTGATCCCTGAGCTCTTACCGGTGTGTGATGCCTAATAGGAGTGTGTGACCTAACCGGAGTGTATGCTCTGCTAGGTGTTGTGCTCCTGTATTGTTGTTGAGGTCCAGACCTAGATTGATTTAAGACTCGATTCGGTGAATTTGTCCTAACCACTTCCTTTGGTCCAACCTTTACCGGTAGTTGTTTCACAACTTGTTTTGGTGTGGCCTGCACAGTTTTCTCGGTACTCTGAGAACTACTAGTGCTCGCCACACTTGTTGAGGGCTTAACTGGTGTTGTCTTCCCTGTCTTAGGTGTAACTTCAGTTTTCCTAAGCGGACAGTTAGTAGCAACATGCCCCTTTTCATGACATCTAAAGCAGGACATCTTGTCAATGGACTTCTTGTGTGTGCCCTTAGACTTAGGTGTCTCACTAGTGTCGTGGTCAGGCTGAGCATCTATTGTGACTGGTTCATCGTCCTGATCATTAAAATCAATTTTATGTTTTCCTGCAGGTGTTTCACTGGAGGAAGACACAAATTTGACTTTCTTGACCTTGACGGTTGTATCAGTCACCTTAGGTGTATTTTCTTTTACAGGCTCAGATATAGGTGCATGTATGTCCTCTAAGTCTACTGATTTAACAGTTTTCTCCTGAGGTTGAGGCACGTAGTTTGCATTAAAAGATGGAGGAATCTCATGAAATCCTAGACCTACACGCTTTTTAGATTGACGTTGAGCATCTAAAACTTTCCCTAGGTTCAGACTTGAATTCCTAAACTTTTCTAGCTTACTATTGGCCTCTGCTACCTTCACCTTAGTTTCGGCTAGCTCTACTTCTTTGGTCTTTAGATCTTTGGTCAAAGCCTCTACATGCTCATACATCAGTTCTAATCTAACGCACTGCTCACTCAGTTTGTCTTTTAGAATTATGACATCTTGTGCATCAGCTTTAAGCTTATCCTTAAGATCTTGTTTAATGTCATTTAGGCTAGCATTATCAGATTTTAAAGACTCATTTTGAGCAGTTATGTTCTTATGTGATTCTAAGACTAGATTCAACCTATCGTTAGAAGTAACACATAACATACATAATTCATGAAAAAGAGAGTAGTTCAGACTAACCTTTGTGTTATCGGATTCCACGTTGGCCATTTGAGCGGCAAACTCCAGAAGCGTCTCATCATTCGTCTTCTCCACCCACATTGGACTGCTGTCCCTTGTGGTCTGCTCTTCCCCTTCACATCCATTCTCCGTGACTTCAGCCATGAAGGCTCTAGCATTTGATTCCGGATGTGAGCTCCAGTCGTAGGTGCCATCCAGCTGTCTGTCTGATGTGACATTTGATAATAGACCAGCTAGATTGGCTTGACCGGCAGATGAACTTGGAAGGTATCTCTGTTGAGACTGATTCTGAAACTGTCCATGATGCTGTTGCTGCCCTTGGTAAGTATCTACCTTCGGTCTCTGACATTCTCTGGCGAAGTGTCCCAGACCTTGACAATTGTAGCATTTGACTTTGGACTTATCAAAGCCAATCCCCTTATTATTCATCGTCAGATTCCTCCTAGTCCGTTTGATGAATCTTTTAACCCGTTGGGTTACCATGGCCAGTTGCCATTTGAGATCCATTTCCTCAAGATCGTCAGGGTCTACCTGATCATAATCTTCATCCCAGAGAGCAGGATCATTATCTTCCCCTGAACGCAGTTTCCATACGCGGCCACAAATGACGCAAGCAAGTTCAATAGCTCTTCGGCCGATTTAGCGCTCATGGGCATCTTAGAGTAGCCCTGAGATGTTGATGCCTGTGCTGCTTGAGGTTGCTTTTCTTCCGATCTTCCCAACCCTAAGAACGCTCTGTTCAGTGTGTCATCAGTCTCCGCTGGTGACGACGTTTTTCCGGTGAAAAACGCTGTAGCAGTCTTCAGATCAGCTGCGGCTGAAGGTTTTGTTGATTTTCCAAAATACATGGCTGGATTTTGGACTTGTTCGTAATCCGTTTCGGCCTTCAGTAGCTCGAAATGATATGCCCGCAACGTTCCCACGATATCCTCCAATGATTGGGTATAATACTTTTCTTCATTAAGCTTAATCATTGCCACATACATCGCCCATTTGGCTGGTAAGGCATCTAGAAGCTTATTGTTCTTTTCGGTGTCATTATACTCAATCCCATGACTTTCAAGCTCCGTCAACAGATGATAAAAGCGAGTGATGGTGTCATCCAGCTGTTCATCCTTCAACGCCTTGAAAATAGCAAACTGTTGTTTCAATAACTCCATGCGCTTCCTTCGTACCCTCGGATTACCCTCATACCTTTTTTCCAGTGACTCCCAAAGTTCCTTAGAAGTCTTTTGAGTCCGGAATGTGTGTAGAATATCTTGAGGCAAAGCCATTCGAATAATCGAGAAAGCTCTGTTCTCGGCTTCATACAGTTTCTTATCATACTCCTTCATCATCTGATATGATAAGACTCTCTGACGGCCTTCAACTTCAGAAATAGGTGGAATGTATCCTTCGTCAATACATACCCACATGCGCATGTCATTGAAACGCACAAAACCGGCAAACCGATCTTTCCACCAATAGTAATCTTCGAGTTTCATCAGCTTAGGCGGAGTATTTGCCTTCCCAACCTCATGATCCATTTCTAGAAACTTTTGAAGATTTGACATCGTTTCAAAAGTAATTGAATTGTAACTTAATTAATTTAATTCGAAACTAAGTTAAGCTAATTCTTTCGAATCTAGGTAGATTCGAATATAATGTAGTTTAAATTTATTTGGGATTAAATTCGATTAAGTTTAGGAATTCAATTAGGTTCGAAATTGATGACAGATTCGAAAGTCTCCAAACTCGAAGGTCAAGGCAAACTCGAAGACTCAGTAGATTCGAAGCCCTATTCGACTATAGACTAAACTCGAATCAAACTCGAATGACAGCAGACTCGAGACCCTAATCGACTTTAGCACAAACTCGAATTAGATTCGAAACACTCTGTATCAAACTCGAAAGGAGCGGATTTGGTTAGACTCGAGACTAAGTAAAACCCTAATTACTCCTAATAGATTCTAGCGCCGCGAACTCGAAAAACGGCTAACACTTCGATTTCTTTACGTTTTGCAGATAAAATCAATATTTTTATAACGAAAAATATTGATTTCGATCAAAACGGTGAAAAACACGAAGTGTTTCCCGGATGACAATTTGCTAAGCTCGAAAAACACGAAAATCACGAACACAAGAGAATAACCGTCCAACACGTCAAGAAACCTAGGATGTATCTAGATGAAGACGAAGAACACTAAGAACACTCCGTTGGCTCTGATACCACTTGTAAGGTCTACCTAACACAGATCTATCTAGACGCGGAACCGTCAACGAGTGCGGAATCCTCGTTAACGGGTAGACGGTAACAACTCTCACACGGAACACGGAGACTATCAATAAGCTGCACGAACTACGAAAGATGCACCTACGGATTGATTCTCTCCGAAACAACACTAACACTGATGATAAACTCGAAATTGCCTTTTGCTTAATCTCTCTCGAATTCTGCAAAAAGTCTGATAATTATTCGAGTCTACCCCTAATTATAGAGGCTAATTCGAGTCTGCCATGGGCCAAACTCGAATCAGGCCCAAGGCCCATTCGAGTTTGTCCATCTGACACTCTCGAATCTGCCTAAGGAAGTACATTCGAATCTGCCTAAGTGTCTCATTCGAATCTGACCTAGATTCGAATCCTATCCCTTAGAGATTTCGAATTTACTTTTTCACACAATTAACTTAGAATTGAAACTTATGTTTGATTTTATCTTTGATCTTTATGTTTAAACTTCTTGTAATACGTTACATTAAGTTCAAACATACAATCAATAACTATCAAACATATATAAACATATATATCAACCACTCGTTAAAACTCAATACTTTGAATATTACTTAAACCAAAATGTTTGATCACTTAGACTGCTATCGTCACACAGGGTGTACCAACAGAAATCCAAAAAAAAAAACCGAAATCGAAACCGAAACGGAAACGAAAAAACCAAACCGTCTAAAACCAAACTGTTTGGACTGTTAATTTTAAAAACCAATATTTTGGTATGGATTTCAGTTTTTGCCATAAACCGATCCAACCCGCTCCATGCTGACGACTAAACAATAAAATTTTTATTATTTTATAAAAAACGGGTTATTGAACACCCGTGCGTTGCTGCGGGGTCTAAAATATTAATTACAAAATAAATATAAAAACAAATAATAAAAAAATTCAAACATCGAAACACAACTGAACCAACATCGAAGAATGAAATTGGAAAGCCGATATAGATTCAAGAAGCAAGACAAATGATATTGTTAGTCGGTTATTATCATTGGTTTCTAGATTTTGCAATGCTAAAACAACAAACAATGTCGTATTAAATCGGATCGGAACCAGAATAATTAATAAAATATTCATAACCGTAATTTGAAAATTTGACATTGATTAGGTTTAATCAATTTAATTTATTGGTTTTACGGTCAAATCAATTAAATTTATAACGGTAATGTATCTAATACATCGATTAGAGTTTGCGACATTATAATAGTAATGTTCAATGTTATACATGATCATATTTAATAAAAAAATCTAAATTTTAAACAGTTAAATTTTCATTATAAAATAATTTCATTAGAATTTTGTATCGTGCATCTGAATAATAAACTTTTTTTATACAATTAAACATAACATAATAATTTCAAAAGACAACTACAAACATATGTATAATTAAAATCATAATTTTAAGTATGTAAAAAATGTTGTAATAATAAATGTTAAAAGAGAAGTAAATGAAAATTTAATAGAATAAAAAGGGCTAAATAAAAGATAACACTAAGATAAGGGTGTATTATGAAAATTTAAAATTAAAATTAAAAAAAAAAAGAAAAGAGAAAAAAAGTCATTGGTGGAGATGATATGGATATATATATAACGAGGTAGTGACACCCGCGCTTCGCTGCGGGAAGATAGAGTTTTAGATTTTCATATAACTTGCAAGTCTTTTGCTTTAATAGAGATATATGCACAGAGAGATACATAAACATTAGTTATATTTTAATTATAAACTAATTTCATTAGAATATTGTATTGTGAATTTGAATAATAAAGTTTTTTTCATACAATTAAACATAGCATAATAGTTTTGAAAGATAACTCCGAACATATGTATATTTAAATCATAACATTAAATGTGTAAAATTTTTTTGTAATATTAATGTTAAAAACGACTAAACAAAAATTTATCAAAATAAAGGCGTTAAATAAAAGATAACACTAAGATAAGAGTGTGTTATGGAAATTTAAAATTAAAAAAAAAATCAACCAATCACATAATGACATGTTGCAAGCTCTTAGTGGTCAATATCAATTGGAAATTGCAAGTATACGAGTTATTGAACACCCGCGCGTTGCTGCGATGTCTAAAACATTAATTACAAAAATAAATAAAAAATACTTTTCAAACAACGAAACACAACTGAACCAATATCGAAGAGTGAAAATGGAAAGCCGATATAGATTAATGAAGCAAGATAAATATAAATGTTAGTCGGTTCTTATCATTGGTTTTCTAGATTTTGGAATGCTAAAATTACAAACAATATCTTATTAAATCGGATCGGAACCATAATTAATTAATCAAATATTCATAACCATAATTTGAAAATTTGACATTAATTAGGTTTAATCGTCAATTTAATTTGTTGGTTTTTCGATCAAATCAAATAAAGTTATAACGGTAATGTCTCTAATACATCGATTACAGTTTGTCAACGTTATAATGGTAATGTTCAATGTTATACATGATCACAATTAATAAAAAAACTAAATATTAAATAGTTATATTTTAATTATAAAACAATTTCATTGGAATTTTGTATCGTCCATTAGAATAATAAAGTTTTTTATACAATTAAACATAACATAATAGTTTCAAAAAACAACTACAAACATAAGTATAATTAAAATCATAATTTTAAGTATGTAAATGTTGTAATAATAAATGTTTAAAGAGAATTAAATGAAAACTTATTAAAATAAAAGGGCTAAATAAACGATAACACTAAGATGAGGGTGTATTATGAAAAATCTAAATTTAAAATTAAAGAAAAAAGAAAAAGAAAAACATCATTGGTTGATACCATATGGTAATTGTATGTATATATAATTAGGATAGAAAAAGAATTTGTAGCATCCCGTTTCAAAATAATTACGTGTAATTATTTTAGTGGATGTTTAATTTATTATTATTGCGTTGGTCAACTGATATCCCAATTAGTGGATATACACGTGTCGGGTTGTGAGTTACGTGTCACCGGGTTGTGATATTAGTGGATTAATTGTGTTTATGGGTTCGTGAATTTAAATGGGTTAAGTGGATTTTAATTGTGAAAAATTGATATCGGGTTCGGATTATTGGGTTGGAACCCACTAAAAATAAAAACGATATATGTGTACGTCTTGTAAATCCCTTAGCTGCCTTCCTTATTAAGAAAGAGTGTAAGTGTGTGAAGTTTGTGTATTGTGTGTGCGTGCGTGAGGCTCCAGCTACAAGAAGGCATCAAGCTTGTTACTAATTTTGATTATCTTCATCTTCATCTTTGCGTTGGAGGTTGCAAAGGTAAGAATTCATGGGTTTTGGTTGTTGATTTGTGTGTTAATTGATGTTAGAAATTGGGGAATTGTTTATAATTTGTGGGAGGCTAATATATGTTGAGTATTTGGGTATGGTGTAGCTGGAGATCGGAGTTGGAAGGTGATGACACCTTCTGGACAGGCATGGCAGCGAACCAGGAAGAAGCTGGTCGGCCAGGGTTGCGGTTGCGATCCCTGGTCGTCGTCGCGAAAAGCCAGAGCCGAGCGCGGGGGCGGTGAAACCTGGGCGCGGGCGCGATTGCCTGGTCTGGGCCGGTTGCTGTTGGGGCCTAGGCCGGGTCTGGTGGGGGGATTTTCGAGGTGGGTTGGTTCGGGGTCTGGGGTTAGGTTTCGTAGGGATGTTTGGGCTGAGTTTTGAGGGTTCCGTTGGGGTTGCTTTTGGGTCAGGTTTTGTTTGGGCTTCGGGGTTCGGTTGGGATTACTTATCGGGTCCGGTTCGGTTAAAGTGTCGTGTCTGGGTCCGCTTTCTATATATGTTGGGTTTGAATTAACGGTGGGGATTCGTGTGATTTCAAGGACGAGCCAACAGCGAGCTGAGCCGAGCCAGAGATTTCGGGATTAGTGGATTCATCAGGTGAGTACTCGAGTCTTTTCCAAATCGCGCGATCATTTTACGAGTTTAGCTGTATAGCTACTATGTGTATATTGCGCAATGGGTATGAGACAGGGACGCGAGCTTCAGGTATGATTTTGTTCTTATATATGTGTTATATGTGCATGAGATGAGATCCAGTCCGGGGGTCCGTGATGAGTTCCATACAGACAGTGATTCGCGATGAGTGATCGCGCGGGTTAAGTGTCCCTAACAGTCTTTGGGGCGTGTATACACGGCAGGGCCTGTAGCCGGTTCGCGCCCGTGCTATAGGGTTTTAGCTAACCACCGCGGCCACGGTCGTTAGCCGGGGAGGTGTCCCCACAGTGATTGTGTGCAGGGCTGAGGATCTCATGTTGTGTGTTCATAACTGCATTATCATGTTGATTGCCAGGGACAGAGATAGAGTTTGTGATGTGTGTATGTGCTATGTGTACGCGTGCTATGTGTCAACTGTACAGAGTCTAACCCTCGCGTACTCACGAGCTTCCGAGCTTACGTATTCGAGTCTACCATGTTCAGGGAATCAGAGAAGGGAGCAGTAGCTGTGCGTGTTGATCTGGGACTGGGGATTTTCTAGGAAGCTTGGTGTTTGTTTTATGTAATGACCATATTAGTATTGCAAGTTTTGGCATCTTATGGTATTTTATTATCAGTGGATTATGTATGTAAAGGTTTTAAATATCAGTGATTTCTGTTAATCCTCTGATGTGTGCATAGTGAGATGTTTGCGATATTGCCACTTATGGTATCAGAGCTTGTGGTTTGAAGTCTGAGTATCATTAGTGGATGCTTAACTTAAACCTTGTTCAGATCCTTGGGGGATCCTTCTTGAGAGTGATATAGTGGAATTAACTGACCTAGCTTAGTGTATAACGTTGGGTGATCTGTTTGTTGCTTAATTGCTTCGGTTTGCGCAGATCGTCATGGCAAATCAGGGCGAGGAATCCGGCGCGGGTAAACCAACGGGTGACGAGTATATCCGCAATTCAGAGCTTCTAGAGGTTTTAACAGAGTTTTACAGACAGCAGCGGGGGCAGGGTCAGAGAATGGGACCAGTTGTGCAGCCTACGGGACTGAGTCAGTGAATTGTGCGTCATCTTCAACGCGTAGGGGTGTGTCCTTTAAAGATTTTATGACAGGAGCTCCACCCGAGTTCAGGGGCAGTGGTGAGCCCAGAGTTGCTATGGCTTGGGAAAGGGAGATAGAGGCAGCGTTTCGAGTTGCGCATGTAGATCCGAGAGATATGGTGGGGTATGCGACCTATCAGCTGAGTGGAGGGGCTTCCCAGTGGTGGAAGTCCATTGAGTCAGCAATGACGTCGTCGGCAGCTTATGCGATGACATGGGATCAGTTCATGGCAGTGTTCGAGCTGTAGTATATCCCGAGGGACGAGAGGCGAGAGATGGAGCGACGGTTCCTTCATCTGCAGCAGGGTGAGATGACGGTGCAACAGTATGTGGACCGATTCAATGAGTACTTGCAGTTTGCTACGCAGCACATCACCACAGAGCATCGGAAGGCTGATGCGTTTATCGATGGGTTACGAGCAGACATCAGAGAGTTTGTTGGGCTGCAGGAGACTCCTACTTTGGCCATAGCACTGTAGATGGCCCGCAGAAAGGAGCGGGAGATAGCCAAGCAGAGAGAGGAGCCGTCTTCTCAGCGTAGACGTGCGAGGACTCCTGAGCGGTCCTCGAAAGACCGGAGGCATTTTAGAGATGACTCCAGGGAGCGACGTTCGGGCCAGAGTTCGAGGGATAGACGAGATAGAGATAGAGACAGGGATAGGGAGCAGAGGTCGAGTGGACCGGAACGGAGTCAGCAGTCGGGTAGTCAAAGTCAGAGGCAGAGTTCGCGGTATACTGGGCAGAGCCTGAGCAGTGTGGGCAGAGGCCTCGAGAGGGAGACGATAGAGAAGACAGTTTAGCTGGAGATTGGGAGTGCCCGAAATGCCACCGTTGCCACAGTGGACTGTGTGTGCCCAGATGTTATCGATGTGGCCAGCGGGGATATGCTTCCGCCATATGTACCGTTCCAGAGCCATTGTGCTTCCGTTGTGGGAGGCCGGGGCACAGGGTGAGGGATTGTTCGGAGTCAGGACCAGCACTGCAGGGGGCCAGTTCTAGTGGGGCCAGAGCGGAGCTGTCGTCATCCAGTCGTCACGATACTAGGGCGCGGGGTTGGGCCTTTCAGGCGAATGCAGAGGAAGCTTGGGATGTTGCTGATATGGTTTCGAGTATGTATTTCCGAACTAGTCTCGCGTGTATGTCAGTTGTGGGGCGAGCTGTTGGTATGTGTTTATGAGCTGGTGTGTGTGTCTGTTGCGCGCAATTGTCTTGTGTGTGTTTGTGATTATGGGATTCAATGTCAGAGGTGTGGGAATGTTGTGTGTGGATTATATGGGATTGTTATGTCTGGATATATATATATATATATATATATATATATATATATATATATATATATATATATATATATATATATATATATATATATATATATATATATATGTAAGAGTGAGATATATCATGATTGGGGCTTTCGAATTGAGAATTGCGTTATGTTAGTGGATTAATCCTGTTGAGTTATGTGAGCTATATGGGTAATCATTGTGAATGCGTTTGTGATGTGCTAGTGGATTGATTCTACTAATAGTGGATTATCATATTGATAGTGGATTTAAATTCTTGTGCGTGCTTATCCATGTCTGTGAGTTTGTGTTTAGCGATTCGAGGGAGATGTCTTTATGTGATATTATAAGTGGATTGAATATCTGCTGTGTTAGTGGATAAACTATATAGAGCTATACGAAGATGTGATGAAAAAGAATGAAGATCGATGGATTGAGATTATATATGGACCCAGTGGCTTATAAGGTAACGCCACTAGAAGACCTTGCGAGTAGAGGATTTAACTGAATGATAGGGGATTCTAATGTGTGATTCTAGAATGACGTGTATTAGTGATGATTGTGATATTCAGAGTTCAAATGCGAATTCAACAGGGTTGTTAATAATTATATCGATATGTATGAGTTAATATTTCGTGGATTTGACGTAGAGGCGTGTGCGTGTGAATGGGCTTGCGACAGATTCCGGGGGCGGAATCTCTTTAAGAGGGGAGGAGTTGTGACATCCCGTTCCAGAATAATTGCGTGTAATTATTTTAATGGATGTTTAATTTATTATTATTGTGTTGGTCAAGTGATATCCCGATTAGTGGATATACACGTGTCGGGTTGTGAGTTACGTGTCACCGGGTTGTGATATTAGTGGATTAATTGTGTTTATGGGTTCGTGAATTTAAATGGCTTAAGTGGATTTTAATTGTGAAAAATTGATATCGGGTTCGGATTATTGGGTTGAAACCCACTAAAAATAAAAAGGATATATGCGTACGTCTTGTAAATCCCTTGGCTGCCTTCCTTATTAAGAAAGAGTGTAAGTGTGTGAAGTGTGTGTATTGTGTGTGCGTGAGGCTCCAGCAACAAGAAAGCATCAAGTTGGTTACAGATTTTGATTATCTTCATCTTCATCTTTGAGTTGGAGGTTGCAAAGGTAAGAATTCATGGGTTTTGGTTGTTGATTTGTGTGTTACTTGATGTAGAAATTGGGGAGTTGTTTATAATTTGTGGGAGGCTAATATATGTTGAGTATTTGGGTATGGTGTGGCTGGAGTACGGAGTTGGAAGGTGATGACACCTTCTGGACAGCCATGGCAGCGAACCACGAAGAAGCTGGTCGGCCAGGGTCGCGGTCGCGATCCTTGTTCTTGGTCGCGACAAGCCAGGGCTGAGCGCGGGGGCGGTGAAGCCTGGGCGCAGGCGCGATGGCCTGGTCTGGGCCGGTTGCTGTTGGGGCCCAGGCCGGGTCTGGTGGGGGGATTTTCGAGCCAGGTTGGTTCAGTATCTCAGGTTGGGTTTCGTAGGGATGTTTCGGCTGAGTTTTGGGGTTACTTTTGGGTCGGGTTTTGTCTGGTATTCGGGGTTCGGTGGGGATTACTTATTGGGTCTGGTTCGGTTAAAGTGTCGTGTCTGGGTCCGCTTTCTATATATGTTGGGTTTGAATTAACGGTGGGTATTCGTGTGATTTCAGGGACGAGCCAACAGCGAGCTGAGCCGAGCCAGAGATTTCGGGATTAGTGGATTGATCAGGTGAGTACTCGAGTCTTTTCCAAATCGCGCGATCATTTTACGAGTACAGCTGTATAGCTACTATGTGTATATTGTGCAATGGATATGAGACAGGGACGAGAGCTTCATGTATGATTCTGTTCTCATATATGTGTTATATGTGCATGAGATGAGATCCAGTCCGGGGGTCCGTGATGAGTTCCATATGGACAGTGATTCGCGATGAGTGATCGCGCGGGTTGACTGTCCCTAACAGTCCTTGGGGCGTGTTAACACGGCAGGGCCTGTAGTCGGTTCGCGCTCATGCTATAGGGTTTTAGCTAACCACCGCGGCCACAGTCGTTAGCCGGGGAGGTGTCCCCACAGTGATTGTGTGCAGGGCTGAGGATCTCATGCTTTGTGTTCATACCTACATTATGATGTTGATTGCCAGGGACAGAGATAGAACTTGTGATGTGTGTATGTGCTATGTGTACGCGTGCTATGTGTTTACTGTGTCTAACCCTCACGTACTCACGAGCTTCCGAGGTTACGTATTCGAGTCTACCATGTTCAGGGAATCAGAGAAGGGAGTAGTAGCTGTGCGTGTTGATCTAGGACTGGGAATTTTCTGGGAAGCTTGGTGTTTGTTTTATGTAATGACCAGATTAGTATTTCTAGTGTTGGCATCTAATGGTATTTTATTATCAGTGGATTATGTATGTAAAGGTTTTAAATATCAATGATTTCTGTTAATCCTCTGACGTGTGCATAGTGAGATGTTTGTGATATTGCCACTTATAGTATGTGTTGACGTGGCGTTTACGGGATCGGGAGGGGTGTTACAGAATTTTATTAATATACAGATAAAATAATGTTATCGTAATGATTTGAATTTTTAGAGTAATAGTAATTAACCCGCGCAAAGTGGCGGTGGCTAATGATTTTTATTTTTGTAATGTGTTCGTTTTGGAGTTCATCGATTTAGGAAAATAAGGAAAAAAAATGTATGTCAATAATCAGGATACATTGATCATTGCCCTATTTTCAGATGTTGTTGGTATAATTTGATTATAATGCAATTGAGGCATTATATATATATATATTTATATGGTTCAATGGAGAACCTTCATGTATCGAAGAACATTGAAGAACCACCATGCACCACCACAAATGCATCAAAATCTCGCGTGATGCATCATTATTTCCAGGTGATGCATTAAATTCTCAAGTGATGCATCGACTCTCGCGTGATGCATTACGATTTTCTTGCGATGCATTGTGGTTCTCCAAGGTTTTTCGATGCATATAGGTTCTCCATTGAACTCATCCCTATGTATGTATGTATGTATGTATGTATGTATGTATGTATGTATGTATGTATGTGTGTGTGTGTATATATATATATATATATATATATATATATATATATATATATTATATAGGGTTGGGATTACATAATAACCTTTCAATTCCGTGAGAACGTGAGAACCCTCCAAAATGCACAAATTTATACATAAAATGCACAAATTTAAAAATTAAATTTATAACTTAAAATCATTATTGGATTTCAATATTAATAAATATCATAATCTAACATTAAAAATTACTTTTAAAAGTTAAATTCATCAAATTTTACACTAAAAATGCACAAATTTGAACATTAAATGCAGAAATTTTGACAAATGCGCAAATTCGTACATAAAGTGGAGAAATTTATCAGGGAGTTGTTTATTATTTGTGGGAGGCTAATATATGTTGAGTATTTGGGTATGGTGTGGCTGGAGATCGGAGTTGGAAGGTGATGACACCTTCTGGACAGCCATGGCAGCGAACCAGGAAGAAGCTGGTCGGCCAGGGTCGCGGTCGTGATCCTTGTTCTTGGTCGTGACAAGCCAGGGCCGAGCGCGGGGGCGGTGGGGCCTGGGCGCAGGCGCGATGGCCTGGTCTGGGCCGGTTACTGTTGCGGCCTAGGCCGGGTCTGGTGGGGGGATTTACGGGCCAGGTTGGTTCAGGGTCTCGGGTTGGGTTTCGTAGGGATGTTTCGGCTGAGTTTTGGGGTTCTGTTGGGGTTGCTCTTGGGTCGGGGTTTGTCTGGGCTTCGGGGTTCGGTGGGGATTACTTATCGGGTCTGGTTCGGTTAAAGTGTCGTGTCTGGGTCCGCTTTCTATATATGTTGGGTTTGAATTAACGGTGGGGATTTGTGTGATTTCAGGGACGAGCCAACAGCGAGCTGAGCCGAGCCAGAGATTTCGGGATTAGTGGATTGATCAGGTGAGTACTCGAGTCTTTTCCAAATTGCGCGATCATTTTACGAGTTCAGCTGTATAGCTACTATGTGTATATTGTGCAATGGGTATGAGACAGGGACGCGAGCTTCAGGTATGATTCTGTTCTCATATATGTGTTATATGTGCATGAGATGAGATCCAGTCCGGGGGTCCGTGATGAGTTCCATACGGACAGTGATTCGCGATGAGTGATCGCGCGGGTTGACTGTGCCTAACAGTCCTTGGGGCATGCATACACGGCAGGGCCTGTAGCCGGTTCGCGTTCATGCTATAGGGTTTTAGCTAACCACCGCGGCCACGGTCGTTAACCGGGGAGGTGTCCCCACAGTGATTGTGTGCAGGGCTGAGGATCTCATGCTGTGTGTTCATACCTACATTATGATGTTGATTGCCAGGGACAGAGATAGAGTTTGTGATGTGTGTATGTGCTAGGGGTGAGCTCGGTACCGTACCGAACCGAACCGAACCGGTACCGATCCCGAAAATACCGAAACCGAATTATTAGTTTTGGAAGAACCGAATACCGAACCGTATAATTTTATATGGTGCCGGTTCGGTTCCGAATACCGAATTTTAGCTAATTTAAGAACCGAAAGTACCGAATACCGAATTTTAGCTAATTTAAAAACCGAATACCGAACCGAATATATTAATTCGGTATCGGTCGGTACCGGTACCGGTTCGGGTTCGGGAAATGGTACCCGTCGCTCACCCCTAGTATGTGCTATGTGTACGCGTGCTATGTGTTTACTTGTAACAACCTAACTTTTGACCTAGTAGTAAATTCAGTAATATTTTGAACCGATAATGTAATAATGTTACATTATTTGAATTATAATTTAATTAAGTTATGAAATATTTAATTAAATTATACAAATATTTATATTATGAATTAATAAATTATTAAAGATAATTAAATAAAAGAGATATAATATACAAAAATGAAGGTGGGTTAACTAGCAAATATAACTAGATGAAGTATATAAACGTGATTTATATTTCAAAAATCAGCTTCTCTCTCTCTCTCTACTCTCTCTCTCTCTAACTTTCTCTCTCTACTCTCTCTCTACCTTCTCTCTAAATTTTCTCCCAAACCGACCATCCGATTATCAAGTTATATATATCATTAGAAAGATCTCGGAGAATACTACACGAATCTGCTATCTCCTGCGAGATTTCATACGAATTTGAGGTAAGAATCGATATTTTTACGTTTTTATATATATTTCGGTTTTTCGAATTTATTAGTTTTATGAAATTTAAAGCTATTTTTATGGAGTTTAACTAGAATTTGTATAATATAATCGAACATAGGTTTGTTACGTAACATATTCGTGATTTTAGGCCTAAAAATGTATGTTTTAAAGCTGCAAATATGAACAAACTCGAGTTGTCAAGAACAAACTCGAAAATACATGGAACAAACTCGAATTTGAGCTAAATTCGAAATTATATTCGAATTAAATCATTAAATTCGAATTAAATCCTCGAATTTAATCATGTGTGTGTGTTCGAATCTAATCTCAAACTCGAAGGGTGGGTCTCGAATTTAACATATCACAATAGTTAAATTGATTTGAAATTAATTTAGGAAATCAAAATTTGACAAATACATTCGAATAAGAGATTTGATTTTTAATATTAAATTTGAGATATATATGTCTTGAATTCTCATTGATGTGACTTTAATTTTAGGTTCCAAAACTGTATTCTATTTTTAGTTATATATATATATATATATATATATATATATATATATATATATATATATATATATATATATATATATATATTGACCCTTGAGAAATTATGAAACAAAGAATATTAATGAAAGATGATTTATGAATAAGCAAGTTATCAGAATCAGATAAAATAAAGAATTTAATGATAAAAGATGATGATATTTACATGAGATTGTTATGATAATTCTGGACAGGTTCAGTGAAATTCTGAACAAAGATTTAAAGATTTATAAAGTGGGTCAAAGATTTGATTTGACAGAAAACAGATTGAGATAAAATCCCGAGATAACTCAGGTGGAAGATTTTATATCTGTTTGATAAAGACCCAACACTGTGAGTTTTAGATATTCAGATTTAACATGCTTGATTTCCGGTTGAGACATATTGTTGATGTTAGATTAAATTGACACTCATATTATCAGCTAGATCGTGAACTGTGCACACCATGGTTGGGTGTTGCCCAGTGAATCATGATAGCTATTTGACTTTTCACTTCATATGATATTGCTTATACTGTTCATTTCAGACATTGCTTTAAGATTACTGCTATCATGACTTGATTAAATATGCTTCATCATTGCATATATTTGACATATTGATTCAGCTTGATTAGCCTTGATTGGTCTATTGTTCTAGACCTGGCTTTTTCACCAGTTCTATTGAATTGGTAATGACCTCCGATGTTCCGCCACGTTGATTTACTGGTAGCTAGCCCAGTATGTGGCTGATCCCCATGATTTAAGCGTGAGCGTGGCCTGAGCATCATCCGACTCTATGACTTCTATGTCTCAATCATGAGGGCTGTAGCGGCAGCCAAGACATATCACGCTAGATTGATGATCCGCTTGACATGCATGTTAATTTGAAAATCTATTTACCCACTAAGCATTGCTTACGTTTGCTACATTAACATTGTTACAGGAAAAGACAAAGGAAAGTCACCTGCCGGACCTAGTTCTTAGGTCTTACATGCTCAAGACAGAAGTTTCATAGACCTCTACTCAGCGATCCCATTTTGGTACTAATTGGATGACGATATTATGGTGATCTGGGTAGATTTATTTTGATAATATGATGATATTAATTAGATTAGACTTGTGCCCTTTATAAGTTTAATTTAAAATAGTAATCTGTATTAAACTTAAATCCTAATATGTTTGTACTGTAATTTAATATTCTGCAATTAATTACTCTATCTTAGTATGATTGATATCGTATTGCATGATGTGGGACCTAGACTGGTGAGAACCGCCCCGCAAGGGGTGGTCTTCGCATTACTGTGTCTAACCCTCGCGTACTCACGAGCTTCCGAGGTTACGTATTCGTGTCTACCATGTTCAGGGAATCAGAGAAGGGAGTAGTAGCTGTGCGTGTTGATCTAGGACTGGGAATTTTCTGGGAAGCTTGGTGTTTGTTTTATGTAATGACGAGATTAGTATTTCTAGTGTTGGCATCTTATGGTATTTTATTATCAGTGGATTATGTATGTAAAGGTTTTAAATATCAATGATTTCTGTTAATCCTCTGACGTGTGCATAGTGAGATGTTTGCAATATTGCCACTTATGGTATGTGTTGACATAGCGTTTACGGGATCGGGAGGGGTGTTACAGAATTTTATTAATATACAGATAAAATAATGTTATCATAATGATTTGAATTTTTATAGTAATAGTAATTAACCCGCGCAAAGCGGCGGTGGCTAACGATTCTTTTTGGTAACGTGTTCGTTTTGGAATTCATCGATTTAGGAAAAACAAGGAAAAAAATGTATGCCAACAATCAGGATCCATTGATCATTGCCCTATTATCAGATGTTGTTGGTATAATTTGATTATAATGCAATTGAGGCATTATATATATATATATATATATATATATATATATATATATATATATATATATATATATATATATATATATATATATATATATATATATATTAGGCACAAAAAGGCCTCAGTCAAACCTGCTCTAAATATTAGGGGGAGATTTTTAATCAAACATGTTTGATGCACTTGAAGGTATAATTTAAGGCCTGTTTATGCCTTACTGAAACTTGAAAAGTGATTTGCAATTTGAGTCAAAGCTGTTTACCCTGTTGCATTCGTTGCAACAAAGAAGATTGTTCAAACTGTTTTGTCTGCTGAACAGGCTGGACATAAACTGTCTACGCTGCTCTGTTCTGTTGAGCAGCTTGGACGATTTCTAAGTATTCTGTTCTTTGTGAACAGAACCTGTTCTTTGTGAACAGGTTCAACACTTTATGGAATATGTTTCCAAGTCCTCATCTATTGTTTTTGGATACTAGATCAGTTTACAAGTCGAAGACAAAGTGGAAACAGAAACTGCAAAAGGCTGCCTACGCTGTTCTGTTACATGAAAACAAAACGATATTTGAAATGGGTGACAGACCATTTCTTATATCAAAATGGCCTTAACAAAAGAAGAAAGATACAAAGTTGACATTCCTCTTTTGGTTAAAGGCTTATGCAACAGAGACAAAAAGAAAAAGACAAAGATTCTGCCACATGAAGACAAGTCTACTCTATCAGAATGTGCAGAAAAGTTGTTTTGTCTTTTTGGAAAGACATCCCACTATCTCATCGTCCAATGAAGAAGCTTCACTGAGATTCTCTGTGAGAGTATAAAAGGAAGCTTCTAAGGATTGTGAGAAATCAAGAGTGAAAAATTCAGATCGTGCATTGAAGTGTGTTATTCCATGTATGCAAGTCTGCTTGAATAGAACAGTAACGTGTGTCTAAGCTGCTCCTATTCAAGCTGTCCATCTGTGTCTTGTAAAATCAGTGAGTCCATCTAAGTGAGTGTATTCATTGTATCTAGTCTGAGTGTGTATTAGATTAGTTGAAACATCTGTTGTATCTGTCATATCAGCTTGAACCTTTCCGCAGTCAAACTTGTTTGTAATTAACACTTGTTAAAAGTGTTGAGTTTTAATTGCTGTATTCACCCCCCTCTACAGCTTAGAACAATACTCTAGGGAAACCTTTTGGGACCTACAACTGGTATCAAAACAGATAGAGTGTGTGTTAACTCTAGATCTCTCATTCTCCCTACTTTCCCATGGACAACAGTGCTGCCAGTTCCTCCTCTTACTATGACAATGGTTCAATGGCCAAACCCCCCAAATTCAATCATCAAAACTTCTCTGGTTGGAAGTGCAGAATGATGCTCTACTTAGAGAATCTGGATGTACAACTGCAAGAGATAGTAATGGAAGGTCCCTATGTGCCAACTTCTGTTACTACTATCACTCATGCTGTTGAAGGAGATGCCCCTGAGATCAGAACCTTTGAGAAGGCTAAAGCTCAATGGTCTGATGAAGACAAAAGGGTGGTTGCTCTTGATGCAAAAGCCAGGAACAATCTGGTCATTTCTCTTCCTGATGATGTGTTCAAACAGGTTGAGAAAATGAAGATTGCAAAGGAGATGTGGGATACTTTGTGTACCGTCTATGATGGTCCCACACAGAAACCTATACCAGGTTCACTGCTCTTATCAATGATCTCAAAGCTGTTGGGATCACAAAGGACAGTTTAACTCTGGTGAACAAGTTCTTAGACATCCTGCCTGAAGAATGGACCTATTTTTCTACAATCTTGAGAATTTCAGGCACTATCAAAGGTATGGATCTTGTAAATCTGTATGGATCCCTACTGAATGATGAGCAGTCAAGACAACAGAAAAGGAATGCCTTGGAAATGTCTAAGAGAGGTGCTGCCTTAGTGGCCAGCGTGAGACAACCTGTTGGTCAGGTATGTGATGTGTTCACACAACCTGATCAACAGGCTGATGATGAAAGGGAAGAGATGTCTGATATATATATATATATATATATATATATATATATATATATATATATATATATATATATATATATATATATATATTATATAGGGTTGGGATTACATAATAACCCTTCAATTCCGTGAGAACCCTCTAAAATGCACAAATTTATACATAAAATGCACAAATTTAAAAATTAAATTTATAACTTAAAATCATTATTGGGTTTCAATATTAATAAATATCATAATCTAACATTAAAAATTACTTTTAAAAGTTAAATTCATCAAATTTTACACTAAAAATGCACAAATTTGAAACATTAAATGCACAAATTTTAACAAATGCGCAAATTCGTACATAAAGTGGAGAAATTTATCACGAGATGCGTAAATTTTTATATCAAATGCATAAATTTATCAAATATATAAATTCTAGCATCAAATTCATAATTTTATACATTAAATGCATAAATTTTAGAGTGGTTCTTACGTTCTTACGGAATTGAGGGTTATTACCGGAACCCGACCCTATATATATATATATATTTATTTATTTATTTATTTATTTATATATATGTAGAGGTATGTATATATATACATACATATGTATATGTATATACATACATCTATATATATATGCATATATATATATATATATATATATATATATATATACATATACATATATATATATATATATGTATGTATATATATATACACACATCATATATACATATACATATATATACACATATATTGTGTGTGTATGTATGTATCTATATGTATGTATGTATATATACACACACACACATTGTGTCTAGGGGTGTAAACCAGATGAGACAACTCGTGAGCTATTCAGGATCGACTCGTAAAAAACTCGAAATCGACTCATGGTTAATCGAGTTGAGCTCGAGCTACTTGATTGTTAGCTCTCACAAATCCTCAATAGGTGCAGATGTAGGAATAGTGTGCCCGATACTAATTATAAAATATAAGAAATCTATTACGAATTACAATTCTGAAATTAAATCACAATACATTGAAAGAAATAGAATACGGAAATTAAAATTACAAGTAAAGGAAATAACAATACTGGAAAATTAAATTACAATACGGAAAAAGAAAGCAGAGTCTTGTGTTTGACACGATTCCCTTAAAACAGATTTGAAGTCTGTTTCCCAGGGTACAACAACCAAAGTAGTGTGCACTGCCGGAGGTAACCAACTTGCCTGAAAATTCAAGTGAATTTAAAGTGTTCTTCGTTCTTGGAAGCAGCAACGTCTTGCTATTGGTAAAGTACAAAATATTTCGGGAAATGCAAAGTGTTCTAAGTGTATTTGGTGTGTTGTATCTCCTATTCTTTTATAGGTGATTGGAATTGAAACAACAAAATTAATCATCTTTTAATTACAAAAACCGTTTTGTAATACTCCATTGTTACAAGGTTTATTGTTAATTAATATGAGTAATTATGTGTTGAAATCCAAATCATAACAGCTCATTAAATCAGTGAGTCGTTGCTTTAATTAACAGTGCTAAAACAGGTTTGGCACGAAACCTGCTCACTGACAGGTTTGGCCGAAGCCTGATTAGTTTTCAGGAAACTTGGTCGCTGACCGGCTTTGGTTCACAAGAATGGGTTTCAAACCTGTTGAGCATCGCGAAACTTGCTGACTAGGTTTGGCAAACCTGATTTCCAAAGCATGACCCGAGAAACCTTCTGTCTAGCTCTTAGCGAGCTAAAGCCTGACTGAGCTGGAGTAAAAAGTTGCCTCGCACGAGCCCTAATTTTCAGAGCTGCATTCGTGTCCAGGCATACACGAATTCAGTGGTTTTAGCCTTTGGGGTCCAAGTTTTGCACCCCCTCTGCATGCAGGTAGGCATTAGAGTAAAACCACAAACAATCTTGTCATGGTTTTGAACACTCCTCCTTATAAACTCACTTTGGTTTCCATCTCTCTTCCTATGTGGTACTCAAGTTCACCCACTAGAATGTGTTTCATTCATTCCAAACACCAATCTTTGAGCATCGATATCTTATTCATCTTAGCTCCGTTTTGGACATTCTTTATATCGTTGGAATCCTCTCTTCAAGAAGCATACAAACCCACAAAATATTAATCATATATCTCACAATTATACATAATTATATTTGGTCCAAAAACATTCAAAATACAATTTTTTTCCAAAATACATTGCCATCTTATTCCATCATTTAAACATGGTGATCAAACATATGGTGGCTTCTGCATGTAATTTTTCACGTAAATTGCTATTTTGAGTCTAACCAGAACTTTCATGCAACTCGAGCTTGCATGCTACCAACTCGAGGTCGTGTGAATTAAAGATTTACGGTCAACAATTGTGGCTGTAATTTTGATTCTTATAATTTCGAGTCAACAATTGTTGTACATTGACTTCGAGTTTCATAATTTTGGTTTCAAATCCAGAAATATAACATGGGTCGGTGGCTGTAATTCTACATCTCGAGTGTACTGCATTTTACTTGCGAGTTAGCATGGAATTACGTCTGTTGGTCCACTTCGAAATAACTACCATCTACTTTGACTCCTTTGATTCACTTCGTGTTAACAAGAAATCACTTCGAGTCAATCTCGAGTCTCTTGATCTCTTTTGAGTCAATCTCGAGTTTGTCATTTTAAGAGTTCGAATGCAACTGAATTTTATTTCGAGCTAGCCTTGTTTCACTTCGAGGTCTTCATAGAAATTCTCGAGTTCAGTTCGAGTTATTCATAAACCATTTCGTGTCCATTATTGTTTGAACAAAATTCATTTCGAGTCCACAGTCATTCGTCGAATTCATCTCGAGTTCTACCCAAACACTCTCGAATGTTTCGTACTCAAGCTCGAGCAAACATAACTTGAATCTCCTCTTTCTTTCGAGTTTGAGTCTAGACTGATCCATCTCATTCCATCTCGTCCATTGACGAACTTGTATCATCTCGAGTCTAATTGCCCCGAACTCACATTCATTACAATTTTCTTCGAATTGTTTCGAGTCGCATTCACTCGATTTCGTATAACTCGAGTTTGCATTCATAGTAATTGAGGATTACAAAATAATTTGAGTTCGACGATTGACCTCGAGTCTTAGGCTATTTCATCGAGTCTCACGGAATTTTTCGAGTCCATAACAATATCATCTCTAGTTCAAAGAATTATTTCTCGAGTTAAATTCGTGTCCTTCGAACGAGTTCGTGTCCAACATCATCGAACTCGAGTCCAATCCATTCAAACTCGATTCCGTCATAATCAACATCTTGCTTCCTTCTTACTCGAATTCGAGTTCACACGAATCGAATCTCGAGTCTAGTTTTCAATCATCTCGAGTTTATTTCAAGTTTTTAAATCATTCATCTCGAGTTTGACAACGAAAATATCTCGAGTCCAAGTGAAGTTAATTTCAAGTTAATTGATACTTCATCTCGAGGCGTTTACACGGTGTTTCTTATACACGAACTCGAAGCGTTCATACTCGATCTCGAGTACATTACACTCGAATTCGTCCATTGTTAAACCATTTTGAGTCATAACTCATCTTGGGTCAAGCCACTTCGCTCTCGAATCTTAAGGCTACGATTTCGAATCCACTAGAGTCGATCTTCGAATTTATTGGAGATCATCTCAAGTCCAACAAAAATTCCGAGGTTTCAAGCTATCCACTTCGAGTCGAAGTCAAGTTCATCTTGAGTGAACAAGATCTCGGGTGTTTAATAATCGAGTTCGTTTACAATACATTCGAACTCGAGTCGCACTTAGCCGAGCTCGACTCCATTTGATTCGATCTCGAGTCCATATCAGTTCTCTTTGAGTCATACTTGAATTCGAGTTCACTTAATTCAAGTTTCAAATCATTCCATCTCGAGTTCTAAATTTCAAAAATAATTGGTCCATTACACTCGAATTCGTGTACACGAGTTTGAAGATCATCTCGAGTTCGTCTTACACGATCTCGAGTACACAACACTTGAATCTCGAGTCTTTCTTACAAGAATTCGTTCGAGTTCACCACAATCAAACTTCGAGTTCAATTTGTCACATTCTCGAGCCTAAACAAATCGTCCATCTTTCATCTTGTTTGAATTTAGTCCATCTCGAGTTACATTTCATCATTTCAAGGGTCGTTCAAGAAAGTTTGAACTTTTGACTTACAGTGCTAAAGTTGATTTTGTTTGACTTAATTCAATCGAGTTTGACCTAGTTTGATTTAAGTTGACCAAGTTTGACCTTTTGACAAAGTTTGACTTTAGTTGACTTTGACTATATTTGACTTTGACTTTTAGGTTTGACTTTCAATTCTTAAGGTCAATTTGCATCATTTTTTTATTTTTTCAATTTACAGTTTCTTAATTCATCGATATATATTTTTGACTTTGAAATTTTCTAGTGTAGGTTAATTTTTGAAGTTCAGAGCTTATTTGAATTTTATTTTGAGCATATTTGTTTAACACTTTAAATTTCTTTAGTAAATATTATGGCTTCATACATGAGTTTTGCTGAATATCAAGCCTTAACTGCAAGAGCTGAAGATGCTGAAAAGAAGTTCCAAAATAACTTTGTTGTATTGATGCAACTGAATGAAGAAAAATCTAATGCAAATAAAAATGTTAAATACCTGACTGAGAAGAATTCTGAGTTGTTAAAACAGATTTATAATTTTTAGAACAGTTCAACTCATTGTAATCTAAATTCAGAGTTAAATAAAGATAAAGCTGAATTAACTGTTAAACTTACTAAGTCTGATTGTCTTTTGACACAAGCGATTTCTGAAAAGACTCAAGCTGTATCTGAAGCTAATATTTTGAAATTAAAGATTGATAAATTTGAAGAGAAAGAGAAAATTCTGAATTCTGAAACAGAATAGCTTAAATGTCAAATATCTGACTTGATGAAGAAATTAGAGGATTCTGAACGTGAGAATTGTTTGAATGCTGAAAAAGTCAAACATCTTTTAATCAAACAATTTTTGTTTATCTAAGAAGATAAGTGAGCTAAAGATGGATATTTTAAAAATAAATCAGAGTAATAAAACTTTATTGCTGAAGAACTCTGAGGAAATTAAAACTCTTTCAATAAATGAAAAAAATTCTAATCTGAAGCTCAAGTATTTTCTAAAGATAAACAAAGACAAAGAAAGAATTCAAGATGATATATTCCAGTTAAGCTTCCCCCTGGTGAAACTTCTAAATCTAAATTTTCAGAAGGTTCTAACAATGCCAATTCTTTTTCTCAGAAGATATCTTCTAAGAATAATAATAAGAATTATCAGAATCAGGCCAAAACTGGACAGATTTTTAGAGATAAACATTTACCTAATTTTGTTCGTTCTGATTCTCATGTCTTTGTCAAATCAGATATCAATTTCACTGAAACAAAAAGGAGCTTAATTTCTGATTTCAAATTTAAACATAAGAAAATTTTGATGAAATGGGTATGTAAGCATATGATAAAGTGGGTACCTAAATCACCTAATCTGCCGGGATCCAAAAAAAATGGATACCAAAGGACACTTAATTCTCTTTTTGTAGGTGAAATAGTTTCTACTCATATCAGAGTAGGACCCGCACTTCATAATAATGGCTTCCAGATCATTTCAGACTAGAACCCGTGCTGAATGAAATGGTTTCTGTACATGTCAGTGCAGAACCCGAAGTCATTCAAATGACTTTTGTGCATATCGATACAGAACCCAAGCTTCCGTTACAATGAAATTCCAGGCCTGTTTTCTTTTCAGTTCAACACAGAGCTTGCGATGACACACAGGGAGTTTGAATTTCTATTAGTTCATCCTTCTGAATTTCAGTTGACTGATTCTTTGCTTATTTGTAGGTGGAATTTCATTTATATTCTGATGAGGAAATTTTTTCTAAGTTGTGTGCCATTTTCAAAAGACACATTTTTGTGCACACAAAATGACCATAATGTAACACCGACAAAATGTCGGTGTTAGGCCTTAAAAGTGTTGCATTAGGGCTAATGTGACACTTTATCAAATGCCACCTTAGCCAATGTCGCCTTAGGTCTAAAGCGACACTTTTCTCAAAATATGCAACACATTTTAAAAGTGTTGCATATATTTTATAATTGCAACACTTTAAGATGCAACACTCTTTACATTCTAATGCAACACTTCATGATTTATCGTCATTAAGCTAAGACAACACTTTATTCATCAAATGTGACACTTTTATGGTCTTTTAACAAACTATATGTGACACTATTTATGCTCTATTGCAACACTTTTCTTATTCTTTTCAATTTAATAGAAATACAATAAATTAATATATTGATTTGTAATATTTTTCTTCATATAATACCAAATTCTATAATATAAATTAATAATAGAATAATGTCATATCATTCAAATTGTATTACAACAATATTAAGGTATAAGACCAAAAATAACCACAATGAAATGTAGAAGCAACACAAAAAAGAGTTGATTACAATCCCAAAACGTATATTCTTAAATCCTAGACTTGAAATTTCTTTCATATGACGTCGTTGCTTCATTTCATCATCTTTGCAAGCTCTACACATAACTTTGCATATGTTAAAAGAACGTACGTGAAACATACAAAACCAACACAAAATATTGTTAGAATGTTTGGTAACTAAAATAATTAAAAAAATGATGTTCGTGTCAGCAACAGAATAATTATTCAGCAAAATTAAATTATGTTTATTAATATGAAATGGGAATCGTTTTAACAACCAATTCATAATGGCATATCACTATGTAAAAAAGATAAATATCTACTAGGAATGGTAAACAACAATATATAAATCTTAATATCATTTTCCTTGTAATATGCATTGAAATTACAGTGGAGACATACAACTCAAGTACAATTAAATTTATTGCCCAGATTATAAACTTTATTATAGAAATGAAAAGTAACTTACAAGTAATATTTTTGGTCAAGCATTGAGTACAAAATGACTTCTTGCCTATTACGGTGACTAACTCGATTTAAATCCCACTGCAAACAAAACAACTAATAAGATAACAAACATACGACACACTAAACCTTGAGATAGCATTGACAGTTACAATTTAGGCCATGCAAGCACAATTGAAAAGGAGTTCGTAATTAGGGGTTAAAATTTAATAATAACTTGAAAAGGGTTTGACTCAAAAACTTTGGTGCACATTTTGAACATGCATCCAGGCACCAACTTTGCAATCTAAAAATGACAGCCCATACATTCAAACAAAAGTGCAAAAGTTAAAACACTGAACTTACTCTAGAGATCGAAGATCAAATATACAATAAATATGAGCAAGCGATATCTGTGGTTCTGGTTGCTATCATAACCTGTTGCAAAAAGCACACACACACATATGCATCAAGTCGTTCAGTATCCAATTATAGTGTAATTTTATTATACTTCACTATCATATATCGACAAAAAGAATTGGTCGTAGGCGAGTTCAAAAGGCTAATACCCATACCATGGCTTCCCAAAACATTAAGCAACTCTTTATTTGATGGGTTTTTAATAGTACGACAAGAAATATATAGATAATACATGCAAGGATACAAAACTAGCAAGAGGCTAGATACGAAAACATGATATCTTCCTACCTGGTATCCTGGAATAAGACTCGCATGGAATCGTCTTAATTTTCCTCTGCATTCAAAAGCAACCCTGAACAGCACCTTATAGACCCCATAAATATCCAAATGTTAGCTTTTATAGTTCTTTCCTAAGTCACAGAAATCGCTAGGCATGCCACGATCTGCGATCTGGATCGCGTGTACCGAAACGCGGTACAAACGCGTTCCGAACGCCTCATGGAACGCGTTCCAGCGCCTCTTCCTTCGCGAACCAAATCGAAAGTCAAATCGTTCCGTGTTGAGGGTCAATTCGTTCCCATCGTTCTTCAATTCGAGATTGGGATCGCGCTTTGGCCGATTGGAACAGGAAACGAATCGATTGCTGATTGGAGTGGGAAATAGGAAACCAAATCAACGATTCATTCCATTTGACTCTTCGATTCTAGTCGATTCTGCCTTCCCAATATCATTTATTATTTTTAGGAAACCAAAAACAAATACAATGATGCTAAAATTCTGCCTTCCCAATATCTATTTATTATTTCAGACCTTAGAGTTTAGACCACAGCTCCACCTCCTCCATATTCTGCTCGATTCTGTTCTGCCTTCACTTCTATTTCTTTTTATCTTTTAAACAAAAATGGTGTTTGAGAGTTTGAGACTTTGAGGCAGTGAGCTTTTTTTATTTATGTCTCATATAAGTATGTTTAGAAGATGTTTATTTGAGATTTTGAAAGTATTAATATTAATATATTATGAAGTTTGGTAATTTGATATTTTGGTTGATACTTGTAGATTTATAAAAAAAAAATAGGAAATTAATACTATTATTGATTGGGTACATTGTACCAAGTTATATGGTACATCGTACCGAAGCGATCCGGAATGAGACTACCCCCTTCGTACCGAATTTTAGAAATTAGCGAACCGTGTTCCCGATCCCCGTTCCCGTACCGGAGCGTTCCCCGATCCATGTGACTTAGGTTCTTTCACAACCACAAACCACTTAATTTCATCCACTTATACACAAAAAGTGATCACAACATCATCCCCAAAACAACCCTTTTGTTTGATTATTGCATAAAACTACAACTAGTGAGGAATGTAAAGTTCTACTAAGCCATAACCAATGAAATGAATTCTTTCATTTTGTTGATTTATGATAATGCAGTAGCATCATAAAGTTCATGCAACCAAAGCCACAACAATATTCGTAAAATTGAAAAATACAGTAGTAGTAGAGCAGACAGTGCATGAGCAAGAAGTTATGTATTACTTATATCATATTGATACCATAGAAAGAAGGGCTCTTAGATAAGTGGACAATGGAAACACATACACAAATAAGCATGCTTTTAATTGTATCATGTATAAAATCATTATATTAGTACTCTAGAGCTTAGTGTTGGCAAAGTTGAACAGTTAACATGTGCAATTAAAGTAAATGGTGAAGAAAAAAGGCATCTAATCTAAGTAGCAGGAGCAGGTGGATAGTTGGGGACAGAGCGGACCACCTTAGTTAAGACATAGATTGATGGATGATAGAATATCACAATCTAAGTTATGTTCATAAGAATAATTTTAATGAGTTTCTCCAAACATGTACAAATTTGATTAAAATCCATTGCTTCAAACAAAATCAAAGAACACACAACCAAATAACTAGGTGCATGGATGATATAAATATAACTGAATTTTGCACATATGAATCACAATGTTGCAAATCGAAAAGAATAAGAAAAAACCTTTAAATCGAATGGCTGAATCAATCGTTTAAGACGAAAAATTGAACGGCTCCGAAATGGAAAAAATAAGTCGTTAAGGCGGAACCAAACCTAAACAGAGTGATCCTCAATCTATACAATAAACAATCCAAATACAGGCATAGGTAACATCATCAAAACTATAAACTTACAAGAATCAATTGAAGTAAAGACGCAGGCAAGAGTCGTATTAATTACACTATTACTGGTGGAGATGCAATCTGCAAATCGAACGGAAGCGTCTTTGTGTACAAATCAAAACTGAATAATAAGAAGTTGGTGTTGTGGGAGAAGTACGTGAATCGTCATTGAAGCACAAGAGAAATCGGAGTTGTTGTGGTCGGCGAATCACAACGGAACTCGATCGTGTAAATCGCCCAACGGAGGAATGATTTTAGGGTTCCAATTGGGCTTTATGTTTTCCTTCGAAAGAATTTGGGTAGCGCATTTCTAAAGGTAAAAAGCCAACAGTATTTTTTAAAATATAAAACTATATTAATTCTTTGTTTATATATATATATATATATATATATATATATATATATATATATATAATCAGGTTCAAAAAAGTACCTCTCGAAATCAAGTGCATCCGAAGGTACCAACCTTAAAAAACTTTTTTCAAAATTTTCTTCTCATAACCATGTTTAATTTAATGATATACGCATGATATATGAATTTCACATACATTCACACTTTCTGTGTCCTTAAAAATTATGTGAATGTTCAATGCATATTTATGTGAATGGTCATCCATGTGAATGGTCATTTCACACAATGTGAATGGTGTGAATGACCATTCACATGATCTTTTTTTACCATTCACAAGATTTATGATGTTGCTTTTTCGAAAAAAAGTCTTATAATGTTTTCTTATACATGTCTATTCAAAAAAATTATATGTGAATGATCATTCACATTAGGGTACGCTGGAATCTTATAGGTACGCTGATGAACCTGATTCTCTATATATATATATATATATATATATATATATATATATATATATATATATATATATATATATATATATATATATATATATATATATATATATATATATATAAAAAGGAGAACACATAAATGACACATGTCATTTCCACACTTTATTTGAAAAGATAAATACAAATATAAAATAAAAAATACAAATTATACAAATACATAAATAAAATTTAAGAAAATATGTGGGTACATAAACTAAGTTATACACACACACACAATTAAAACATAGAATTATAACACAAGAAAATTTTTTATTTGTATTAATTTTTTTTTTTTGTAAAAATACAACACTTCTAAAACTGTCACATATTTACATTTGAAATGCAACACTTAAAATTAGTGTTGCATTTTTTAATAAAGTTGTAACTCTTTTAAAAGTGTTACATTTTTTAAACCGTAACACTTTAAAAAAAGTGTTACATTTTAAACAAAAATTGCAACACTTTAAAAAATGTGTTGCATAAAATCATTATATGCAACATTTATTGTAAAAGTGTTGCTTTATAACTAATTTACAGTAAAAGCAACATTTTTCATAAGTGCTACATCAAAAGTGTCGCATTAGATTCATTTTGTAGTAGTGACACATGAAGAAAATTTTTGTTATCAAATAATTTTGAGCTTATTTGTGTGCTTAAACAATACATTTTTCATATTATTGATCTCAAAGACATATCACTTAGGCTAATTGATCTAGTCTTTATGATTTTCAAATCTCAATTCTTCTGAGATTCTCTTCATATTCTGATTCCCCATGTATTTCTGATTCTCATAATTCATATATTTCTTGAGTCTCCCATTATGAAATCTATGTTCATTTCTGATTTTCTGAATTCATTCATTCATTGTGAATTCTCCCATATTCTTCAAGTTCTAATTTGTTTATGAAATCTAATTCATTCCATATTCTATATCAGATTTCATTTCATTCCGAATTGTCCCATCTCCCCAAGATTTAAATCATCTTCTGACATACTTCATGAGCTTAAAAGTTGAGCTCCATTGTTATATTTTTCTTTATATTTTGCTGACTTCGACATTGCACCAAACTGAGTGATTAGGCATATATGTCGCTTCTATGGTCTAACCAGAGCCGGTAGACCTACCCAAGAAGCAAACCACCATGTAGTTTGTGTGGGTGAGGGTCTTTAGGTCTTTTAGTTGAGAAGTGTTAGTTATCACAGGATACTGACAAGGTCGATCAAATGTAAAATGTAAATGAGAGGGATATATTGAAAGAAGATGGTGGTGCATCAGATCATGCTTTCACTATAAAGCTGACTGAAGATTATTTTTGATAAGTGACCGGAGGGAGCTAAATTGAAAAATTCTGAGAGCTAAGAGTTTAGAAAGGATTTGAAGAAAAGATAATCCTATCTAAACTGTGTCGGCTGGGTAAACCACATAATCTATCAAGCCCTTGGTGACTTGATATTGTAAAAGACGTCATGGATTCAGTGACACAAGCACTTAACCCCACCAACTACTCAGTTGTCTCACAAAAGTCTTCTGTTTCATATATCACGGAGATTATAGCATATTTCTATCGATATATCATTTGGATATTATTGATATTGAAAGAAGGAAGACAACAGCTCCGGTCTCCGGCTTTATTCAATGTACATTGAGTCTTGAGCCAAAATGTCATATTAAGACACATTGAGTCAACAGTCCACGGACTATAAAAAGCATGTCCAAAGTGACATAGCCAGAACAAACATGAGTGATACTCACTGATAATTATTGCACGAGATTATTTGGAAATCCTATCAGTGTCAACATCAAACAACGCTGAAAATAACTCACATAGATTTTTTAATCTATTGTGCAAAAGGATTCTACGCAAACCTGGAGGTTATTTATTTGTTGTTTCCTTTTTTGGAGAGGATGTAAGTTTTAGGGGGGAGAGAAGTTTATCTGATGTTTGTTGTAGGGGGAGAGAAATACACTTTGTAGGGGGAGAGTCAATTTCTGATGTAACTTTTTTTGTTTGAGGGGGAGTGACTTTTGTTCTTAAGATGCTTGTAATATATATATATATATATATATATATATATATATATATATATATATATATATATTTGAGTTTGTTTTCATGTTTGGAGGGGGAGTAACTGTATCTTTGAAAAATTGAGCATGATGTTCATACTTATTTTGATCATCATGTGTAACATCCTCGAATTTAATTACTGTAATTCAGATCTATTTAAGTGGATAAGTTAAAATTAAGTTGAATTATGAGCAATTATTATGTATTTGAGATATTTAAAAGTTTGTTGTTATTTTAAGAAGTTACGAAGTTTGAGAATTAATAATTATTATTATGGAGTATTATGAATGATAAAAGTTAGTAATGATAAATTTAAGAATAAATCAGCATTTTATGGAACCGATTAAGTTGAGGGGTGAAATGTGCAAAAATGATGAAAGTTGAATAAAAAGGCTAAAAAGCCATTCATTTTCATTTTCACTCTCTCTCTCTACTTTCTCTCTCTAGAAACTCTCTCTACTTCTCTCTAGATTATCTCTCAAACCGACCGGCTGATTATCGAGATTTATACGTCATCGAAAAGATCTCGAAGAGTACTACAACAATCTACGGTTGGATTCTTGATTTCGTACGGATTGAGGTAAGAATCGACCCTTTTAAGCTTTATTATTTCGGTTTTATGAAGGCATAAATTCGAGTTTATCATTTATTGCGTGAATGGAGTTAGTTTTGCTTGAGTTAGCAAGAATGTGATAGAATATGTGTAATAGAATCGAACCTAGGCATAATACATGACATATTCATGATTCTTAGGCTTTGAAATGAAGGATTTAAGTTGTAGATATGAACAAACTCGAGAATATCAAGAACAAAGTCGAAATGCAAGAACAAAGTCGATTTTGTACTAAATTCGAGTATATATTCGAATTTAACACTATGGAATTCGAATTTAAGTCCCTAAATTCGAATGATATTCGAATTTAACCGTAATGGTTCGAGTTTAGCCTTAAATTCGAAGGGGAGTTCGAATCTAATTCCCCAAATTCGAATTTGATGCATAAAATTGAAACCTACTTTCTAAACTCGAATATTTTGAATGAAACCCATAGACAACACATAAATAACAAAAGATATTCCAAGGATAAGGTTTGAACCTGAGTTGGGTTCAAACTTAGTTGTGGTTCGAATTTGGACATGGACCCGAAATGGGGGAAAAATATTGAAAAACTTACAAAACTTGGTTTTATGGATTTAAACGGTTTTTGACTCGAAATATTGTTGCAACTGATTTAACAGGTCCCTTGTGGTGTTGTTTAACCCACACTGGGGTACTTTGTGATCCGGTTGAAAGCCCGTGGAGAAATAAAATTTGGATAAAATTAATAACGCACCCACTGTGAGTACCATTGATTTTAACATTGCCGCATCTGCTTTAGGTTTGCTTTGCCTGCTGAGGCATGTTGTTTCACTTTCGTTTGGCACTCTACTAACTTGCGTATATGTTGATGCACATTCATACTTGTTGCATGTCCGTTTCTTTGTTGTGCATCTTATTTGATGGACCGGTGGGTCGCATCTGTACTCTGATGTTACTGTGCTATATGACCAAGAGTTGACACCTCTGTGGTCAGGATAGGCAGTAGGTCATCCCCGATCGTACGTTTGCCTCAGATGGTTGGTTTTTCTTATGCCGAGCGTCATCTCGAAGGAGTTGCGGTTCGGGTTTGCGTACTATGTGTACGTGTGGAGTATACAGTATGCGTTATCGGTGTTACTCCTGGGGGCATTATAAGGATTTGTGGAATGTGTAAAATCATTGGTATTCACTAAGCATTCGCTTACCCCTCAATTGTTGACATTTTTACAGGAAAAAGGGAAATCTGCTGCTGGACCTTCTAGCTAGGTCGTCTGTTGAAGTAATTGAAGATATTTGCTACTCGCTTGGTATTTGGTTTATGTGATTATTGCTATGATATGTTTGGGATGATTGTAATAAACTTATGAGTATGTAGACTTAGATTTGGTACCTTGTAGCACCATAGGGTGTTTGACACTGTTGCGTTACTTTATTTATATGCTTCCGCACTTAAATTAGGTTATCAGATCATTATGTTATTGTATGATGGTGATTAATCATGTGTGTTTTTTTTAAATGGTGGTTATTGTGACAAGGGTGTCACACGAGATGGTATCAGAGCAGTAGTTTGAGATTCAAGTGTCCGTGAGATCTTGGTCTCAAACATTAAGTGACGATATGTAGTGATTGTAAGTAATGATCTGAACTAAGATAGGATATGATCTAATGCTTATAGGAAAGTGACTTTCATACGGGACAACATATGTTGTAGTTAACTATGTGATGGAATCACTAAATGATTTACATGTTTAGATTTTCAGAACATGTCTGGAGGAGGAATGACGCCACGAGAAACGAGGGAAATGATGCTATCAATGATGGCAGAACAAAACAGAATGATTCAAGATCAGTTTCGGGCTCGAGATGAGGCCAAAGCTAAAAGAAAAGAAGACAAGAGAAAAGAAAAGAGGGAACATGAAAGGAATTATGTTGTGGATAACATAAACCTTAGGAATAAAGCGAAATGTAAAGGCAAGGGCAAGGAAAAGATTGATTATGAAACCGGGATTGATGAGAATTACATGAAATATGTAATTAGATCATTCAAGGACTGGCAACCACCAACATTCTCTGAATCTCTGAGAATTGAGGAAGCAGAAATGTGGATTACAATTATGGAACAGATCTTTAAGGAGATGAATTGTAAGGATGAGTACAAGGTATTTTTGGCTAAGGATCAATTGATTGGACAAGCTAAGGAATGGTGGAACTGTTGGGAAAAAATATTGGGATCCGAATTGATTGCTTCCTTTAGTTGGGAACTATTCAAGTTGTTGTTTAGTAGGCTATATGGTGAGCCTGATATCGTACCACATGTTAATCATGAAGAAAGAGCTATTGGAAAGATTGTAAAGTCTGGAGAAGATGAACTAAATGGACTATACTTGAGGACAAGAACAAATAAACGTGATAGAAGTAAGAGATGTTGCCATTGTAAACAATTTGGACATAAGGCTAACAAATGTCCAATGAAGGCCGATGTTTGTTATAATTGTGGAAAAGTGGGCCATTTTAGTAGAAATTGCAAAATTCGACCAAAGAATTAGCATGTAACGATATTACATGATGAAACTATGAATGAAAGGTTCAACAAAAGAGATGAGATCTCTGAGATTGTGGTTATAACTTATTGGACGTTAATCCATAGAGCTAGAAATGTACCATAAAGATTCCATATGTAATATCTCTATAACACCTTGCCTTTTATTTGTATCTTTATTTTAAGTAATTTTGAGCAATTTGCGTAAAATGATGTAATTTCGAGGTTTGGTATAAATAGGAGCCGAGAGTTCATTTTTCTCATTTCTTGCAAGCCATTTTCCCTCCCAGAGCTCCTCTCTCTAGAAACCGAACATCTCTCTAACTTTTCTGCCAAACCGACCGGCCAAATCTCGAGTTCTGTACGTCATTGGAAAGATCTCGAAGCGTACTATCCAAATCTATCATTGCAGGCGTGATTTAATACGGATTTGAGGTAAAATTTGTCATTTTCGTTTTCTGCACTTTCGGTTTTTGAAGCTACAAATTCGAGTTTATCATTCTAGGCGATTTAAAGCTGATTTTGTATGAGTTTTAGCTAAAATATGGTAGATTATGTATAATATAATCAAACCGAGGCTTGTTGCTTAGTTTATTTGTGATTTTAGGCTTGAAAATGCATGTGTAAAGCTGTAGCTTATGAACAAACTCGAGAATACGTAGAACAGACTCGAAAATAGATAGAACAGGCTCGAATAGGGCTAGATTCGAATCATAGATTCGAATCTAACCACCAGATTCGAGATGGCCTTCGAGTTTAACCCCATATTCGAGATTGCCTTCGAATCTAACTTCAGATTCGAATGAGGCTTCGAATCTAATCCCCTGTTCGAGTCTGGCTTCGAGTTTGATACTCAGATTCGAGTCTGGCTTCGAGTCTGATGCTCAGATTCGAATCTAGCCCCTAAATTTCGAATTTAATTGATAAAATTTACGAACAACGCATAAATAGCAAAATATTTAGCTAGAAGTTATGGCTTATAGATATTGGAATATTGAGCTAGCAATATTAATTTAGCGCATGTTCTGTAATATTAAACTTCAGATATTATACATAAGCTGTTTAGCCCAGTTGCGAGTCAAAGCCAGTGCCAGAATATATTAAAAGCCTAGATAAGCAAGAGCAAGCATTTCAGAATATTTCAAGCATTTTCAGTACAGTGAGTAACATTTATTCTTGTTTACATGTTTTATATGAAATTGAGACATAAATTGCTTCTATATGACTTCTTTGGAATTCAATAGACTTTTGTGAGTGAAGGCGAACACTGTGGTACAGGTGATGCCCAGCTTAGCCGGATCTTACATTTGATCTATTAATATGCATATTTATCTGCTATCTGTTTATTGTTCTGCATACTATACAGCAAACTTTGTGTTAGCGTTTCTTTGTGCATCTCATAAGCATTATATTTAGCGAGCAAGCAATTCTGATGTTCACCACTATCCCTTGAGCATTATGCGGGTAGCTAGCCCCGCATCACAGATTGATCATCTGTCAGCGGTAAACCCATAGTGGTGGCATCTCCGTTCTACGTGAAATGTCTCAATTGTGCAGCGTTCTTTCTGGGTATTAAGCAAATGAGCAAGCAAGCAAGCAAGCAAGCATAACAGCCTTTTTAGGCACTTTCGCCTCATATTTTACATGCATTCATGATTATCTGTTTACTCACTAAGCATTAGCTTACAGTTGCTACTTACAATTTTTACAGGAAAAGGTAAAGAACAAGCGGGACCTTCTGCTTAGGTCTATTCTCTGATACCATCCTGTCACATCCTAGCTTTAAAACACGCTTGCTTATCCCAGGAATAACAATAAATGCATAAAGCTAAATAAAACGTTACAATAAGTCTTGCACTACACGTGCTACAAGGTTACAGTACTAAGTTGCTAAAAACATCACAATTAAAGTAGCTGCTTTTATTTTAATTGTGATGTTTTTAGCAACTTAGTACTGTAACCTTGTAGCACGTGTAGTGCAAGACTTATTGTAACGTTTTATTTAGCTTTATGCATTTATTGTTATTCCTGGGATAAGCAAGCGTGTTTTAAAGCTAGGATGTGACAGGATGGTATCAGAGCATTAGTTTGAGGGATTCAAGTGTTAGCAATAACACTTGGACTCAAACTTTTAAGCAAAGATATTAGCTTCGAATGTCTAGGCTTTAACTTGACCTGAGATAGGCTTTGACTTTGCTTTAGGAATTGGGAAACGGGGTAGAATAGGAATTTTGCCTATTCTTATGCAAGTATTATTTATATAATTTCAGAACATGTCTGGATCTGGTGAAGGAGCTGGAGGTGGACTCACTCCTGAACAGATCATGCAAATAATGCAAACGATGCTCAATGAAAACAATGAGCGTCAGACTAAATTTTTGCAAGACCAGTTTCGTGCCCGTGATGAAGCCGAAACTAGGCGAAGGGAAGAACGCCAGAAGAAGCAGCATGAAGACACTGGACGCCGAAATGATGACACCGACGAGGAGGAAACCCCTGTAGTCCCTCCGAAGGGCTGCAATTTTCGTTACTTCAAAGCTTGCGGAGCTCAACCCTTCAAGGGTGCTGCAAACTCGATTGAAGCGCTCGAGTGGATCATTGGCATTGAGCGAATATTTCTCATCAGCGACTGTGCTGAAGCATCCTAGGTCAGCTTTGCTACTACACTGTTCGAGGGTAGCGCTGTTATGTGGTGGAGATCTCAGGAAAACATGCACGGAGCCAACTGGATTAAGTCCCTATCTTGGGATGAATTTAAAGTTATTTTCTTTCGTCAGTACTGCCCGGCTGATGAAAAGAAACGTCTGGAAGAGAGACTGATGTCTCTTACTCAGGGAACCAAATCGGTGACTGAGTATGAGATTGAATTTACTCGACTTAGCCTACTGTCTGACTACCAGGTTGCTACGGAGGAGCGAAAGATCGACCGTTTTCTTATGGGTCTACATCCCGAGTATCAGAAGTTTTTGAAGCATCAGAGGTACACCAACTACGCTGATTGTGTTGAAGCTGCTCGAATTCTCGAGCAGGATTTTATTCGAGCTGGAGGAGTTCCTGCTTCATCTGTTAACCCGACATGTCCATCACCGCCCAAGAAATCGCGCACTGGAAGCTATTCTGGATCTTCATCCAGATATTCTCAGCCACAGCAGTCTCAGTACCGACAGTTCAGCTCGCCTCCGGCACAGCAAACTCGATCTTATGCGGTACATTCTGAGCCGAGGCAGTGTCGCCGCTGCCAGAAGTCACACATTGGGCGTTGTAACCCCAATGATGTGAGGTGCTACGTGTGCAATGAAATAGGACATAGCAGTGAGGAATGTCCTAACAAAGTTAAAGTTTGCAACAACTGTTTACGCCCTGGACATAATGAGCATGCATGCACGCATCCGTTCAGCATAATTTACCCAAGTGCAGAACATCATCCACGATTGCAGCAGCAGCAGCACCGACCTCAACAACAATATCATCAACAAAGACAGAATCAACCAGCCCGACATAGCGCATCGCGTGGAGGTTCTAGTCGCCGTAACGAGCCAACTAGGAGTCAGAATCGCGCTTTCCAAATAACAGCCGAGCAAGCGAAGGAAATACCAGATGTGGTATCTGGTACGTTTCTTGTTAACTCTATCCCTGCTAGAGTTATTTTCGATTCAGGAGCCAATCGCTCTTTTATATCAAGTGCATTTGCATCTAAGCTTGGAATTACTCCGACAACTCTGCCTGTTATATTTGATATCGAAACGGCCAGTAACATGTGCGTGTCCACCGATAAAATTTACCGCGACTGCATAATTCTGTTAGATAATTGCACGTTCCAACTTGACCTCATTCCTATGGACTTTCACGAATTCGACGTCATCGTCGGTATGGATTGGCTTGATCATCATGACGCCAACATTGTCTGCAGGAAGAAGTTGATAAAGCTCACTACACCGGATGGCCGCAATATCTGCATCTATGGTGACAGAAAGAAAGGTGACTTATGTTTAATTTCTGTAGTCAAAGCTAGGAAACATATAGCTAAGGGTTGCGTGTCATACTTAGCATATGCAATAGATGCTAAGTCTGAAAAGAAAACTTTAGCCGAGGTACCGATAGCCTCTGAATTTCCAGATGTCTTTCCCGAGGACATCTCTGGACTCCCACCAGACCGTCAGGTGGAGTTCAGAATTGATTTAGTGCCCGGTGCGGCACCAATTGCTCGAGCCCCGTATAGACTTGCACCTGCTGAGATGCAAGAAATGATGAAGCAATTGCAAGAATTGCTTGACAAGGGACTCATACGACCAAGTTCATCTCCCTGGGGAGCTCCTGTCCTTTTTGTTAAGAAGAAAGATGGGACTCTCCGGATGTGCATTGATTATAGAGAATTGAACAAGGTAACAATAAAGAACAAATATCCGTTGCCCAGAATAGACGATCTTTAAAACCAGCTTCAGGGAGCCAGTTACTTCTCGAAAATCGATCTTAGATCTGGGTATCATCAACTCAAAGTTCGTGAAGAAGACGTCCCCAAAACAGCTTTCCGTACTAGATATGGGCATTACGAGTTTCTTGTTATGCCCTTTGGCCTTACAAACGCTCCTGCGGCGTTCATGGATCTGATGAACCGCGTTTGTAGACCAATGCTCGATAAGTCTGTTATCGTCTTTATAGACGATATTCTCATCTACTCGAAAACTGAAGCTGAGCATGTTGTGCATCTTAGAGAGCTGCTAGAGTTGCTGCGCAAGGAGCAACTTTACGCCAAGTTCTCTAAATGCGAATTTTGGTTGCGACAGATACAATTCCTTGGTCATGTGATATCTGGTGAAGGAATCTCTGTGGATCCTTCTAAGATAGAAGCCATTCAGAACTGGGAAGCTCCCAAATCAGCCACTGAAATCCGAAGTTTCTTGGGATTGGCGGGTTACTACCGTCGATTCATTAAGGACTTCTCAAAACTAGCCATGCCTCTTACATCTCTTACTCGCAAGAATGTTCCCTTTAGTTGGGAAGAAGCTCAAGAGAATGCATTTCGAACTTTAAAACAGAAACTCACCGAAGCGCCTATTCTGGCCTTACCCGAAGGTAATGAAGACTTTGTAGTCTTCAGCGATGCTTCATATCAAGGGCTTGGGTGTGTTTTGATGCAAAGAGGCAGAGTCATAGCATATGCTTCTCGCCAACTTAAGGATCATGAAAAGAGTCATCCGACTCATGACCTTGAACTTGCTGCTGTGACTTTTGCGTTGAAAACATGGCGACATTACCTCTACGGCACCAAATGTCAACTGTATACGGATCACAAGAGCCTTAAGTATATTTTCAGCCAGAAGGAGCTCAACATGCGCCAGCGACGCTCCATGGAACTCATCAAAGACTATGACTGTGATATTCTGTATCACCCTGGCAAAGCGAATGTGGTGGCCGACGCATTGAGTCGTAAATCCTACTCTGCTAAATGTCTTTATACCTTGACCCATACTTTGTTTTCATCAACTTTGATCGATGAAATCCTTGTTGCTCAAGCCGAAGCTCTAAAAGAAGAAAACCTCAACTCTGAGGACATGAAAGGGCAACTTCAGTTCTTAACCGATAGCCCTCGTGGCTTAAAGCTTTTCAAAAATCGTGTCTGGGTTCCCAAATTTGGTGATGTTCGATAGAAAATTCTTTCGGAAACCCACTGTTCTAACTTCTCGGTACATCCTGGCAGCACCAAGATGTACAACGATCTAAAAGCCGAATATTGGTGGCCCGGTATGAAAAGAGACGTAGGCCAATATGTCGATAATTGTGTTACTTGCCGATTGGTCAAAGCGGAGCATCAGCAGCCTTATGGCAGTCTACAGCCCCTACCGATTCCCGAGTGGAAGTTCGATCACATAACGATGGACTTTGTGACGAAGCTTCCGACTACGCGAAGACAGCACGACGCAATATGGGTGATCGTGGATCGTTTAACCAAAGTTGCGCACTTCATTCCGATTCGCGAGAATTACTCACTAGAGAAACTAGCCAAGTTGTACATAGACGAGATCGTTACCCGACACGGTGTGCCTCTATCAATTGTTTCCGACCGCGACAGCCGATTTACTTCGAGGTTCTGGAGTGCATTACAAGATGGATTAGGCACTAAGATCAGAATGAGCACAACGTATCATCCACAGCCTGATGGCCAGAGTGAGCGTACGATCCTTACACTCGAAGACATGCTGCGGGCATGTGTTCTTGATTTTAGCGGTAGTTGGGATGACCACTTGCCGTTAGCAGAGTTTTCGCACAACAACAGTTATCACTCATCAATTAAAGCCGCACCTTTCGAAGCCTTATACGGACGCAAGTGCCGAACTCCTGCGTGTTGGCATGAAGCCGGTGAAGCACCAATCGCCGGTCCCGAGCTACTTCAGCAGACTAATGAAAAGATCAGAATTATTCGCCAACGCTTAGAAACTGCTCAATCTCGACAGAAATCGTATCACGACCGACGCCATAAACCTTTAGAATTCCAGAAGGACGACTATGTTGTATTAAAAGTCTCGCCGATGAAAGGTGTGTTCAGATTCGGCAAGCGTGGCAAGTTAGCACCACGATTCGTTGGTCCTTTCAAGATCACCGGGCGTGTTGGAACTCAATCTTATCTGTTGGACTTGCCGAGCGAACTGTCCAACATACACCCTGTATTTCACGTGTCGCAACTTAGGAAGTGTAATGAAAACGAAAGCGAAAAGTGGGCTGATCATCTGACTTATAAGATTAACGAGAAGCTGCAATGTGACGAGCCTGAGGTCATTCTAGAGACAAAGATGAAGAAGCTGAGAAATAGAGAAGTAGCAATGGTGTTGGTGCAGTGGAGGACTTCTCACGGAATTTCTCAGACCTGGGAATCTGAGGAAGACATGAGAGTTCGATATCCGCATCTGTTTGAGCCTTAGGTACTTCGAGGACGAAGTGCAAGCGTGGTGGGCTCATACTATAATACCTTGCCTTTTATTTGTATCTTTATTTTAAGTAATTTTGAGCAATTTGCGTAAAATGATGTAATTTCGAGGTTTGGTATAAATAGGAGCCGAGAGTTCATTTTTCTCATTTCTTGCAAGCCATTTTCCCTCCCAGAGCTCCTCTCTCTAGAAACCGAACATCTCTCTAACTTTTCTGCCAAACCGACCGGCCAAATCTCGAGTTCTATACGTCATTGGAAAGATCTCGAAGCATACTATCCAAATCTATCATTGCAGGCGTGATTTAATACGGATTTGAGGTAAAATTTGTCATTTTCGTTTTCTGCACTTTCGGTTTTTGAAGCTACAAATTCGAGTTTATCATTCTAGGCGATTTAAAGCTGATTTTGTATGAGTTTTAACTAAAATATGGTAGATTATGTATAATATAATCAAACCGAGGCTTGTTGCTTAGTTTATTTGTGATTTTAGGCTTGAAAATGCATGTGTAAAGCTGTAGCTTATGAACAAACTCGAGAATACGTAGAACAGACTCGAAAATAGATAGAACAGGCTCGAATAGGGCTAGATTCGAATCATAGATTCGAATCTAACCACCAGATTCGAGATGGCCTTCGAGTTTAACCCCATATTCGAGATTGCCTTCGAATCTAACTTCAGATTCGAATGAGGCTTCGAATCTAATCCCCTGTTCGAGTCTGGCTTCGAGTTTGATACTCAGATTCGAGTCTGGCTTCGAGTCTGATGCTCAGATTCGAATCTAGCCCCTAAATTTCGAATTTAATTGATAAAATTTACGAACAACGCATAAATAGCAAAATATTTAGCTAGAAGTTATGGCTTATAGATATTGGAATATTGAGCTAGCAATATTAATTTAGCGCATGTTCTGTAATATTAAACTTCAGATATTATACATAAGCTGTTTAGCCCAGTTGCGAGTCAAAGCCAGTGCCAGAATATATTAAAAGCCTAGATAAGCAAGAGCAAGCATTTCAGAATATTTCAAGCATTTTCAGTACAGTGAGTAACATTTATTCTTGTTTACATGTTTTATATGAAATTGAGACATAAATTGCTTCTATATGACTTCTTTGGAATTCAATAGACTTTTGTGAGTGAAGGCGAACACTGTGGTACAGGTGATGCCCAACTTAGCCGGATCTTACATTTGATCTATTAATATGCATATTTATCTGCTATCTGTTTATTGTTCTGCATACTATACAACAAACTTTGTGTTAGCGTTTCTTTGTGCATCTCATAAGCATTATATTTAGCGAGCAAGCAATTCTGATGTTCACCACTATCCCTTGAGCATTATGCGGGTAGCTAGCCCCGCATCACAGATTGGTCATCTGTCAGCGGTAAACCCATAGTGGTGGCATCTCCGTTCTGCGTGAAATGTCTCAATTGTGCAGCGTTCTTTCTGGGTATTAAGCAAATGAGCAAGCAAGCAAGCAAGCAAGCATAACAGCCTTTTTAGGCACTTTCGCCTCATATTTTACATGCATTCATGATTATCTGTTTACTCACTAAGCATTAGCTTACAGTTGCTACTTACAATTTTTACAGGAAAAGGTAGAGAACAAGCTGGACCTTCTGCTTAGGTCTATTCTCTGATACCATCTTGTCACATCCTAGCTTTAAAACACGCTTGCTTATCCCAGGAATAACAATAAATGCATAAAGCTAAATAAAACGTTACAATAAGTCTTGCACTACACGTGCTACAAGGTTACAGTACTAAGTTGCTAAAAACATCACAATTAAAATAAAAGCAGCTACCCAGAGGACTTAGCTAACTTTCAGCTTGTGGTATAGCTTTATGATGCCTTGGGTTCTGGGTAGCTGCTTTTATTTTAATTGTGATGTTTTTAGCAACTTAGTACTGTAACCTTGTAGCACGTGTAGTGCAAGACTTATTGTAACGTTTTATTTAGCTTTATGCATTTATTGTTATTCCTGGGATAAGCAAGCGTGTTTTAAAGCTAGGATGTGACAATCTCATCGAAGTTCTATGATGCTGAAGTTAACAAGAAACCGAGTGATATAAAGTTTTATTACTATCATAAGTATAATCCTGTTTGTGAATGAGAATATTCGAGTATATAAATAGGCAGTAGATGAATAGCCAAGATGGACTTGGAAGCTTTGAATTGGAAAAGATGTTATAGACTTCTTGGAAATTTATGAATGAGTTTAGAAGTTGTAATAAAGTTTAAGTTTGACCATGATGGGTTAGAGAATTGGAACTAATCGTAATAGTATCATATGTGATATATTTGAAGGATTGATAACAACAGGTAGTGTTTATCATAAAACAAAATAGCATCAACTTGTATTAAAAGGAAACGGTAAGGTACATTGTATAGAATATTTTAAGCTTACAACGGTTGTGGCTGAGAACACATGACACGAACTGTTCATGAGAATTTGATGTAGTTGGAGTCAAAGAGGCTATTTCAATATTTGAAATATGTAAATTTTATAACAGAAAGAAAAGTAATTCAAGCATTTCTGAGAAAGCGAATGAAGGTATGAGAATACGTGACTTGTGTTAATATTGAATGGGATTTGGAATATGCAATGCGAAGTGTAAAGTAAGAAAGATATGCGAGGTATAATTGATCGGAAGAGGGATATAATACTTAATGAAATGGAGATTTGATCAAACATAAAAAGTTTAAAGAGACTTTGGACACTAAGGAAATTGCTTATACAACAAAGAAAAGTCTCGTGCTACGATCGGAATCTAAGGAAGATTCGGAGGTGATCATGAGTTCTGTTTGATTTTGGTGTCGATCAATTATTTGTATCTACTGCTTTTGCTCAATGAGTGTTAATACCTTGATCTAAGTTGTCTATTGTGATTGATGTTGAAATTGCTAAGTAACACATTAGTTAGCATAGATCATGTGTATCATGATTGTACTTTAGTGATTGAAGAGGTAGTACTCAATCCTGACTTGATTTCAATAGAGATCGGTGATTTGATATGATAATTAGAAAGAACTTATTGCAGATATGTGATAAGACGCATGTAGTTTGCAATGAAGGGATAATAAAGATAACTACGCCGGAAGGAGGCGAGAGATTTGTATATATGAGTATTGAAGAAGTGGGGATCAATGTCTAATGATGATTGTTAGGTCCCGAAAGCTGATTGCTTAGGGCTGTGAGTTTTGTTTGGTATATGCTATTGATACCAAGACTGAAGAGAAAACTGTGGCCGATGCGCCTGTTGTCCCAAATGTTTCCATATGTGTTTCTGGAAGACTTGTCTGATGTGCCACTTGAAAGACAAGTGAAATTTTGTGTTGACTTGATCCCTGGAGCTTCTCCAATAGCTTGTTGTTCATATCGGTATGCATCTACTGAAAGGTAAGAGATGATGAAACAACTTTAGGAGTTATCAGATAAGGGCTTCGTTAGATGGAGTTCTTTGCCATGGGGAGCCTGATATTGTTTATGAAACAAAGGATGTCATAATGAGAATGTGTATAGATTAACATGATTTGAACAAACTGACTATAACAAGTAAGTATTCGCTGCCAGGAATTGATGATTATTGATCAGTTGCAAGGGGTTGGTTATTTTTCAAAGATTGATTTATGTTCAGGATATCACTAGTTGAAAGATTTGTAAGGATAAAATACTGAAAATGGATTTCAGGGATAGTTATGAGTATTACGAGTATTTTGTTATGCCATTTGGGATAGCCAACACCCCAACTGTTTTATGGACATTACGAGTAAAGATTTGTATATCAATGTTGGGGGAAATCTGTAATCGTAATTATCGATGATATGTTGGTATAAGTTTAAAGTTGAATATGTCAAATCTTGAGTTTTGATTACAATAGATTATATTTTGGGATATGTGATTTCTGGAAGTGGATCTCGGAGGATTCTGCTAAAAAAAGAGAGTGATTGAGAATTTGAAATTGTCTCGCAGTATTACAAGAATTAAGAAGTTTTCTACGATTGGTAGATTGTAGACAATTTGATTAATTAGGTATATTCTATATACGGACTCAAGAAGGTTATTGCTAGAAAGATTTGCACAGATGTGCATGAGTACGATTATCATTATTTCTATGGTATTCTAGAATTGATTATGTCTTATTTGAAGAGTTGTTTCATGTTCAACTCTTGGTTTGCTTTACAAGTAGGATTATGCACTCATATAGCTATGAGTACAGCTTACCGACCTCGACAAATGGTCAAAATGAATGAACTATTTTCATATTTGAATACATGATGAGATCATGTATTTTGGATTTAAGTATCAACTGAAAGGATCAATTGTTTTGATGGAAATTTTCGTATAACACTAGTTATCATGTTAAAAATCAGAGAACACTGTGTAAAGTTTTGTGCGGGAAGAAATGTAGAAGCCCTACATGTTGGAAAGAAATCGAAAGAACTCTGATTGTTATGTCTGTGTGATCACAAAGGTGTTACTTATTTTGAAAAAGGAACAAGTTAGCACTATGGTGTATTGGCTCATTTAGAATAACAGAAAAGTTAGGAATCTGTTATCTTATTTGGAATTACATAAGGAAATATCGAAATAGCACTTGGTGTTTTATGTGGAAAGTTTTATGTAATCTTCACAACTGGTAATGAAGATTGGGATGATTATACCGAATTGGAATTCATGAAAGGTTAGTATATGTAGAGAAGTCGGAATATATTATGGATATGAAATTAATGAAGTTAAGAAACAAAGACATCGAAATGGTGCTTGTACGTTGGAAGCATCATAAGGGAGCCAAACATACATGGGAGACGAAAGCTGATATGTTAAGGAAATATCCTCAGCTGTTTGAAGTCAAATAACTTCGAGGACGAAGTTAGAGCGTGGTGGAGCCCATGTTGTAACATCCTCGAATTTAATTACTGTAATTCAGATCTATTTAAGTGGATAAGTTAAAATTAAGTTGAATTATGAGCAATTATTATGTATTTGGGATATTTAAAAGTTTGTTGTTATTTTAAGAAGTTACGAAGTTTGAGAATTAATAATTATTATTATGGAGTATTTTTGAATGATAAAAGTTAGTAATGATAAATTTAAGAATAAATCAGTATTTTATGGAACCGATTAAGTTGAGGGGTGAAATGTGCAAAAATGATGAAAGTTGAATAAAAAGGCTAAAAAGCCATTCATTTTCATTTTCACTCTCTCTCTCTAGAAACTCTCTCTACTTCTCTCTAGATTATCTCTCAAACCGACCGGCCGATTATCGAGATTTATACGTCATCGAAAAGATCTCGAAGAGTACTACAACAATCTACGGTTGGATTCTTGATTTCGTACGGATTGAGGTAAGAATCGACCATTTTAAGCTTTATTATTTCGGTTTTTGAAGGCATAAATTCGAGTTTATCATTTAGTGCGTGAATGGAGTTAGTTTTGCTTGAGTTAGCAAGAATGTGATAGAATATGTGTAATAGAATCGAACCTAGGCATAATACATGACATATTCATGATTCTTAGGCTTTGAAATGAAGGATTTAAGTTGTAGATATGAACAAACTCGAGAATATCAAGAACAAAGTCGAAATGCAAGAACAAAGTCGATTTTTGTACTAAATTCGAGTATATATTCGAATTTAACACTATGGATTTCGAATTTAAGTCCCTAAATTCGAATGATATTCGAATTTAACCCTAATGGTTCGAGTTTAGCCTTAAATTCGAAGGGGAGTTCGAATCTAATTCCCCAAATTCGAATTTGATGCATAAAATTGAAACCTACTTTCTAAACTCGAATATTTTGAATGAAACCCATAGACAACACAGAAATAACAAAAGTTATTCCAAGGATAAGGTTTGAACCTGAGTTGGGTTCAAACTTAGTTGTGGTTCGAATTTGGACATGGACCCGAAATGGGGGAAAAATATTGCAAAACTTACAAAACTTGGTTTTATCGATTTAAACGGTTTTTGACTCAAAATATTGTTGCAACTGATTTAACAGGTCTCTTGTGGTGTTGTTTAACCCACAGTGGGGTACTTTGTGATCCGGTTGAAAGCCCGTGGAGAAATAAAATTTGGATGAAATTAATAACGCACCCACTGTGAGTATCTTTGATTTTAACATTGCCGCATCTGCTTTAGGTTTTCTTTGCCTGCTGAGGCATGTTGTTTCACTTTCGTTTGGCACTCTACTAACTTGCGTATATGTTGATGCACATTCATACTTGTTGCATGGCCGTTTCTTTGTTGTGCATCTTATTTGATGGACCGGTGGGTCGCATCTGTACTCTGATGTTACTGTGCTATATGACCAAGAGTTGACACCTCTGTGGTCAGGATAGGCAGTAGGTCATCCCCGATCGTACGTCTACCTCAGATGGTTGGTTTTTCTTATGCCGAGCGTCATCTCGAAGGAGTTGCGGCTCGGGTTTGCGTACTATGTGTACGTGTGGAGTATACGGTATGCGTTACCTGTGTTACTCCTGGGGGCATTATAAGGATTTGTGGAATGTGTAAAATCATTGGTATTCACTAAGCATTCGCTTACCCCTCAATTGTTGACGTTTTTACAGGAAAAAGGGAAATCTGCTGCTGGACCTTCTAGCTAGGTCATCTGTTGAAGTAATTGAAGATATTTGCTACTCGCTTGGTATTTGGTTTATGTGATTATTGCTATGATATGTTTGGGATGATTGTAATAAACTTATGAGTATGTAGACTTAGATTTGGTACCTTGTAGCACCGTAGGGTGTTTGACACTGTTGCGTTACTTTATTTATATGCTTCCGCACTTAAATTAGGTTATCAGATCATTATGTTATTGTATGATGGTGATTAATCCTGGGTGTTTTTTTTTAAATGGTGGTTATTGTGACAAGGGTGTCACACGAGATGGTATCAGAGCAGTAGTTTGAGATTCAAGTGTTCGTGAGATCTTGGTCTCAAACATTAAGTGACGATATGTAGTGATTGTAAGTAATGATCTGAACTAAGATAGGATATGATCTAGTGCTAATAGGAAAGTGACTTTCATACGGGACAACATATGTTGTAGTTAACTATGTGATGGAATCACTAAATGATTTACATGTTTACATTTTCAGAACATGTCTAGAGGAGGAATGACGCCACGAGAAACGAGGGAAATGATGCTATCAATGATGGCAGAACAAAACAGAATGATTCAAGATCAGTTTCGGGCTCGAGATGAGGCCAAAGCTAAAAGAAAAGAAGACAAGAGAAAAGAAAAGAGGGAACATGAAAGGAATTATGTTGTGGATAACATAAACCTTAGGAATAAAGCGAAATGTAAAGGCAAGGGCAAGGAAAAGATTGATTATGAAACCGGGATTGATGAGAATTACATGAAATATGTAATTAGATCATTCAAGGACTGGCAACCACCAACATTCTCTGAATCTCTGAGAATTGAGGAAGCAGAAATGTGGATTACAATTATGGAACAGATCTTTAAGGAGATGAATTGTAAGGATGAGTACAAGGTATTTTTGGCTAAGGATCAATTGATTGGACAAGCTAAGGAATGGTGGAACTGTTGGGAAAAAATATTGGGATCCGAATTGATTGCTTTCTTTAGTTTGGAACTATTCAAGTTGTTGTTTAGTAGGCTATATGGTGAGCCTGATATCGTACCACATGTTAATCATGAAGAAAGAGCTATTGGAAAGATTGTAAAGTCTGGAGAAGATGAACTAAATGGACTATACTTGAGGACAAGAACAAATAAACGTGATAGAAGTAAGAGATGTTTCCATTGTAAACAATTTGGACATAAGGCTAACAAATGTCCAATGAAGGCCGATGTTTGTTATAATTGTGGAAAAGTGGGCCATTTTAGTAGAAATTGCAAAATTCGACCAAAGAATTAGCATGTAACGATATTACATGATGAAACTATGAATGAAAGGTTCAACAAAAGAGATGAGATCTCTGAGATTGTGGTTATAACTTATTGGACGTTAATCCATAGAGCTAGAAATGTACCATAAAGATTCCATATGTAATATCTCATCGAAGTTCTATGATGCTGAAGTTAACAAGAAACCGAGTGATATAAAGTTTTATTACTATCATAAGTATAATCCTGTTTGTGAATGAGAATATTCGAGTATATAAATAGGCAGTAGATGAATAGCCAAGATGGACTTGGAAGCTTTGAATTGGAAAAGATGTTATAGACTTCTTGGAAATTTATGAATGAGTTTAGAAGTTGTAATAAAGTTTAAGTTTGACCATGATGGGTTAGAGAATTGGAACTAATCGTAATAGTATCATATGTGATATGTTTGAAGGATTGATAACAACAGGTAGTGTTTATCATAAAACAAAATAGCATCAACTTGTATTAAAAGGAAACGGTAAGGTACATTGTATAGAATATTTTAAGCTTACAACGGTTGTGGCTGAGAACACATGACACGAACTGTTCATGAGAATTTGATGTAGTTGGAGTCAAAGAGGCTATTTCAATATTTGAAATATGTAAATTTTATAACAGAAAGAAAAGTAATTCAAGCATTTCTGAGAAAGCGAACGAAGGTATGAGAATACGTGACTTGTGTTAATATTGAATGGGATTTGGAATATGCAATGCGAAGTGTAAAGTAAGAAATATATGCGACGTATAATTGATCGGAAGAGGGATATAATACTTAATGAAATGGAGATTTGATCAAACATAAAAAGTTTAAAGAGACTTTGGACACTAAGGAAATTGCTTATACAACAAAGAAAAGTCTCGTGCTACGATCGGAATCTAAGGAAGATTCGGAGGTGATCATGAGTTCTGTTTGATTTTGGTGTCGATCAATTATTTGTATCTACTGCTTTTGCTCAATGAGTGTTAATACCTTGATCTAAGTTGTCTATTGTGATTGATGTTGAAATTGCTAAGTAACACATTAGTTAGCATAGATCATGTGTATCATGATTGTACTTTAGTGATTGAAGAGGTAGTACTCAATCCTGACTTGATTTCAATAGAGATCGGTGATTTGATATGATAATTAGAAAGAACTTATTGCAGATATGTGATAAGACGCATGTAGTTTGCAATGAAGGGATAATAAAGATAACTACGCCAGAAGGAGGCGAGAGATTTGTATATATGAGTATTGGAGAAGTGGGGATCAATGTCTAATGATGATTGTTAGGTCCCGAAAGCTGATTGCTTAGGGCTTTGAGTTTTGTTTGGTATATGCTATTGATACCAAGACTGAAGAGAAAACTGTGGCCAATGTGCCTGTTGTCCCAAATGTTTCCATATGTGTTTCTGGAAGACTTGTCTGATGTGCCACTTGAAAGACAAGTGAAATTTTGTGTTGACTTGATCCCTGGAGCTTCTCCAATAGCTTGTTGTTCATATCGGTATGCATCTACTGAAAGGTAAGAGATGATGAAACAACTTTAGAAGTTATAAGATAAGGGCTTCGTTAGATGGAGTTCTTTGCCATGGGGAGCCTGATATTGTTTATGAAACAAAGGATGTCATAATGAGAATGTGTATAGATTAACATGATTTGAACAAACTGACTATAACAAGTAAGTATTCGCTGCCAGGAATTGATGATTATTGATCAGTTGCAAGGGGTTGGTTATTTTTCAAAGATTGATTTATGTTCAGGATATCACTAGTTGAAAGATTTGTAAGGATAAAATACTGAAAATGGATTTCAGGGATAGTTATGAGTATTACGAGTATTTTGTTATGCCATTTGGGATAGCCAACACCCCAACTGTTTTATGGACATTATGAGTAAAGATTTGTATATCAATGTTGGGGGAAATCTGTAATCGTAATTATCGATGATATGTTGGTATAAGTTTAAAGTTGAATATGTCAAATCTTGAGTTTTGATTACAATAGATTATATTTTGGGATATGTGATTTCTGGAAGTGGATCTCGGAGGATTCTGCTAAAAAAAGAGAGTGATTGAGAATTTGAAATTTGTCTCGCAGTATTACAAGAATTAAGAAGTTTTCTACGATTGGTAGATTGTAGACAATTTGATTAATTAGGTATATTTTATATACGGACTCAAGAAGGTTATTGCTAGAAAGATTTGCACAGATGTGCATGAGTACGGTTATCATTATTTCTATGGTATTCTAGAATTGATTATGTCTTATTAGAAGAGTTGTTTCATGTTCAACTCTTGGTTTGCTTTACAAGTAGGATTATGCACTCATATAGCTATGAGTACAGCTTACCGACCTCGACAAATGGTCAAAATGAATGAACTATTTTCATATTTGAATACATGATGAGATCATGTATTTTGGATTTAAGTATCAACTGAAAGGATCAATTGTTTTGATGGAAATTTTCGTATAACACTAGTTATCATGTTAAAAATCAAGAGAACACTGTGTAAAGTTTTGTGCGGGAAGAAATGTAGAAGCCCTACATGTTGGAAAGAAATCGAAAGAACTCTGATTGTTATGTCTGTGTGATCACAAAGGTGTTACTTATTTTGAAAAAGGAACAAGTTAGCACTATGGTGTATTGGCTCATTTAGAATAACAGAAAAGTTAGGAATCTGTTATCTTATTTGGAATTACATAAGGAAATATCAAAATAGCACTTGGTGTTTTATGTGGAAAGTTTTATGTAATCTTCACAACTGGTAATGAAGATTGGGATGATTATACCGAATTGGAATTCATAAAAGGTTAGTATATGTAGAGAAGTCGGAATATATTATGGATATGAAATTAATGAAGTTAAGAAACAAAGACATCGAAATGGTGCTTGTACGTTGGAAGCATCATAAGGGAGCCAAACATACATGGGAGACGAAAGCTGATATGTTAAGGAAATATCCTCAGCTGTTTGAAGTCAAACAACTTCGAGGACGAAGTTAGAGCGTGGTGGAGCCCATGTTGTAACATCCTCGAATTTAATTACTGTGGATCTATTTAAGTGGATAAGTTAAAATTAAGTTGAATTATGAGCAATTATTATGTATTTGGAATATTTAAAAGTTTGTTGTTATTTTAAGAAGTTACGAAGTTTGAGAATTAATAATTATTATTATGGAGTATTTTTGAATGATAAAAGTTAGTAATGATAAATTTAAGAATAAATCAGTATTTTATGGAACCGATTAAGTTGAGGGGTGAAATGTGCAAAAATGATGAAAGTTGAATAAAAAGGCTAAAAAGCCATTCATTTTCATTTTCACTCTCTCTCTCTAGAAACTCTCTCTACTTCTCTCTAGATTATCTCTCAAACCGACCGGCCGATTATCGAGATTTATACGTCATCGAAAAGATCTCGAAGAGTACTACAACAATCTACGGTTGGATTCTTGATTTCGTACGGATTGAGGTAAGAATCGACCCTTTTAAGCTTTATTATTTCGGTTTTTGAAGGCATACATTCGAGTTTATCATTTATTGCGTGAATGGAGTTAGTTTTGCTTGAGTTAGCAAGAATGTGATAGAATATGTGTAATAGAATCGAACCTAGGCATAATACATGACATATTCATAATTCTTAGGCTTTGAAATGAAGGATTTAAGTTGTAGATATGAACAAACTCGAGAATATCAAGAACAAAGTCGAAATGCAAGAACAAAGTCGATTTTTGTACTAAATTCGAGTATATATTCGAGTTTAACACTATGGAATTCGAATTTAAGTCCCTAAATTCGAATAATATTCGAATTTAACCCTAATGGTTCGAGTTTAGCCTTAAATTCGAAGGGGAGTTCGAATCTAATTCCCCAAATTCGAATTTGATGCATAAAATTGAAACCTACTTTCTAAACTCGAATATTTTGAATGAAACCCATAGACAACACAGAAATAACAAAAGTTATTCCAAGGATAAGGTTTGAAACTGAGTTGGGTTCAAACTTAGTTGTGGATCGAATTTGGACATGGACCCGAAATGGGGGAAAAATATTGCAAAACTTACAAAACTTGGTTTTATGGATTTAAACGGTTTTTGACTCGAAATATTGTTGCAACTGATTTAACAGGTCCCTTGTGGTGTTGTTTAACCCACAGTGGGGTACTTTGTGATCCGGTTGAAAGCCCGTGGAGAAATAAAATTTGGATAAAATTAATAACGCACCCACTGTGAGTACCTTTGATTTTAACATTGCCGCATCTGCTTTAGGTTTGCTTTGCCTGCTGAGGCATGTTGTTTCACTTTCGTTTGGCACCCTACTAACTTGCGTATATGTTGATGCACATTCATACTTGTTGCATGGCCGTTTCTTTGTTGTGCATCTTATTTGATGGACCGGTGGGTCGCATCTGTACTCTGATGTTACTGTGCTATATGACCAAGAGTTGACACCTCTGTGGTCAGGATAGGCAGTAGGTCATCCCCGATCGTACGTTTCCCTCAGATGGTTGGTTTTTCTTATGCCGAGCGTCATCTCGAAGGAGTTGCGGCTCGGGTTTGCGTACTATGTGTACGTGTGGAGTATACGGTATGCGTTACCGGTGTTACTCCTGGGGCATCATAATGATTTGTGGAATGTGTAAAATCATTGGTATTCACTAAGCATTCGCTTACCCCTCAGTTGTTGACGTTTTTACAGGAAAAAGGGAAATCTGCTGCTGGACCTTCTAGCTAGGTCGTCTGTTGAAGTAATTGAAGATATTTGCTACTCGCTTGGTATTTGGTTTATGTGATTATTGCTATGATATGTTTGGGATGATTGTAATAAACTTATGAGTTTGTAGACTTAGATTTGGTACCTTGTAGCACCGTGGGGTGTTTGACACTGTTGCGTTACTTTATTTATATGCTTCCGCACTTAAATTAGGTTATCAGATCATTATGTTATTGTATGATGGTGATTAATCCTGGGTGTTTTTTTTAAATGTTGGTTATCGTGACAAGGGTGTCACATCATGGGGGAGAGAAAAGTTTAATTTCAAAGACATATCCAAAAGATTTTGAAGATGTTATTCAAAGAAAACTTGAAGATTTCGATATCTATGCTGAGAGAGTATCTGAAAATGAATTGCAGATTTGAAAGTTAAAGAGAGAATAAATGAAATTCGTGATTCAAGGGGGGAGTATCCTTAACTGAGAAGAAAAATTCAGAGAAGACGATATATGAAGATCCGAAGGATATTGCAAAAGACATTGTTGTTTGAAGATTAAAAGCTCAGAGATAAGAATGATTCAAGCTTAATGAAGATCAAACTTTCAACTTCTGAAGACTGAAATCATAAGCTCGAAAAACCTCAAAAATTGTGATATTAACCGTCCAAAACGTCAAGAAACCTAGGATGTTGCTTATGAACTCGAAGAGCACCCCAATGGCTTTGATACCACTTGTAAGGTCTAGAACTCACGGATCTATCTAGACGCGACACCGTCCAACGAGTGCGGAATCCTCGTTAGCGGCTTGACGGTAAGATCACACGCACGAAACACGGAGACTACCACGATGTTATACGAACGACTACGAACGTACCTACACGATGATTCTCTCCGAAAACACTCTCTGAATACTAGTAAACTCGAGATCGCCTTTGCTTAATCACCCACTGAAATTCTGCAAAAGTCCAATAATTATTCGAGTTAATCCTTAATTATACTGACAGATTCGAGTTTGTCTTAGGACAAATTCGAATCAGGCCCAAGGCCCATTCGAATTTGTCCACTTGACAAATTCAAATTTACGAGTAAGTACAAATTCGAATTTATATAAAATTCGAATTTCTACTTTCATACTTCTATTTGAACATATGATTTAACTTATGTTTGAATATATCTTTGAACTTTATGTTTGAACTTCTTGTAATACGTTACACCAAGTTCAAACATACAAACAATAAATATCAAACACACAAAATCACATATGTCAAACACTAGCCAATATTCAATATTACGTAATTTGACTTACACAAAATGCCAACTATACTTAGACTGCTATCGTCACACAAGGTGTACCAACAGACTGCCCCTTGACGATAGCTTCTAACTATTTACACTTTGATTAAGTACTAAGGTCTATTTAAAATACTACCAGCATACAGACCTTGTTCAACACAAACCTTGACCACGTTCTGATACTTTTTGGCTTCAGGGTCCATATGCGCATCACACGAGATCTTGTGAACATGAAGCACTTGAAGATTATCTTTTGACAGATTAACCAGGTGAAACGGATCATAGACTCTAAGAATCACCTTTTCTTCGAGATCTTCCATTACAACTTCACCTGTTTCGCTTTCAACATACCACCAGTTTAGATTACCCAAAACGTTCTGTGGCATCGACTTCAGAGAGACTTTCTTTAAACATCTAACTGGTTTGTACTGAATTTTCATCCATGGCCTACCAGTCAAAGGATCAATTCTTGAATGGTCCATAACTCTTTTGCCAATTCGTGGATTGAGCCTTTCAAATTTTCTAGACCTTCCCTCCCTTCTTATGATCTTAGCAATGATTTCAGCGTAGGGATCGTCTCCGATATTGATAAGCTCTTTCCAGGCCAACGCCTTTATTTCACACTTGGGCAAGGAGTTGAAATCCTTCAGCCTTCTCCTCAGATACTGAAGGCCATCCTTTCTCTTGATTATAAACAGCTGCAGTTCTCGATCGAAGAACCAGCTAAGTATATTTCCAGACAGCTTCTCAGCACTGGGCACAAGCATCTTTTCCTTCAACTCTATGGCCTTCTTTTCTGACCTAAACCATAACTTTCTCTGTTCTTCATCAGTAAGCTCTTTGACGGGCTCTTCAACTTGTGATTCAACATTTAAAGCAGCTTTAACAGCTTCTATGTCGATCACATTCTGCTCCTCCGTCACATATGTATCAGTGATGGGATTTTCTTGAATAATGATTTCAATAGCTTCATCTTCCTCATCACCCAATACCTCATCATCTGGTTTCCACTCAGGAATATCTTCTGGAATAATCTCTCCTTCCTCTAGCTCATCAATTTCATCTTCAAAATCAAAATCTAACACGTCTTCCTCAATATTCATCAGAGCTTCAATTATTTCGCTCATATCGCTCTCCATGACCTTTTAGGAACTCGCCTCTCCTCCTCCAGTTCCAGCCTCGAAATCCAAGTCATCTGCATCCGAATCCCTCGATGCTATTCTCTTTCTTGCCTCTTCGTCGATAACTACGATTCTGCATCCATATCTGCCTATACGGACAACTGGATCCTCTATCTCTGTTGCTGCTGCTTCTTCAGCTACTTCTTCTATCTCAATTTCTTCCATTTCTTCCGACTCAGAATCAGTTGTGGTCACAGCTTGACCTTCTTCCTCAGGCACATAATCTTCTATCTGTCGAAAAATATCTTCTTCCCCAGTTGGAGGTTCCAAAATATTTCCAACGAGCTCAGATGTAATCTCTTCATTTGCATGAGGCCCTTGTGCCCAAATCTCTTCCAATGTTTCCACCCGTGGATCAGTTACGGGGGCTACAACTGAAGGACCAGCTTCTTCTGGCTCTTGAACTCTGCTCGTTGAAGGCCTAGTAGCCTGAGTCTGTCTAACTGAAGGTATCTGCCTCCTCCTTTGTTGTTGCTGAGGCCTCTGCTGTTGCTGTTGCTGTTGCGGCTGTTGCTGAACTTGAACTTCCCCAGCCCAGTTGGCACCTTCAGGGGCTTGAAAATCAGGATTCACCACAACACCAAAAAGTGGTGCCTCCACTGGTCTAGCCAATGCACCCCTGTGGGCTTGACAATCAGCAAAAATCCTTTTGTCGATCACTGCTATGCTTTGAATCTCTGGTAATTGTGGCAGATTTGGCAAGAAATGTCGGATCAGCATCATCACAAACCTAGGGTACATCAAAAATCTTTCTCTTGCTGGAGCTGTTATCTGGTGAACAAACTCCGCAAAGAACATTTCAGAATAACTGAACCTCTAGTTATAGACCAACGCGATCATTGCCGATTGAATCTTCGACACAATGTAATCAAAACCCTCTTTCTTCGGAGCGAAGCACACCATGAAGACATGTGCTAAATATCTCCATTGCCCAATCAACCCGCTCTTCATATATGATGCCTTTGCCATATCAAGGCTATATCCCATTCTTATGAATGCAGCTTGCCTAACTTCCAATGGAAAGTCTATCGGCCCAGCTTCTTGCTCGGCAGAACCCAACTGCAAAACCCTACGTAATACATCTGCTGAAAACACGAGAGGTTGTTCAGCGATCCTGGTCCTCAATACTGTCGGAGTAACAGTACAATCGACCTGCAGATGGTCCCAAAATTCCCGAACATACGGCAGCACTATCTGGACGTTATGCGAAAGGGCATAAGAAGCCCTTGAAGCGGCCAAAAAATCCACCATCTGGCGGAATGCCTGAGGTTCAGGCAGCTCACGGTCTGGAGAAATGACCATATTGTGCTTTTGAACAAACACTCTATCCGCCATATCTGCACAATAAAGTATATAATATATTAGAATGATCAAAATAAACATAAACTTGTTTAAATTCAAATTTGTTTTATTTTGAACTTATGTAAGTTCAAAATCCAACACACATGAATTTCTAAAAGTTTGGTTTAAAATTTAGTCAAATATTTCGATTTTAATGGTAAATTCGAATAACATATTCGAAACAACCCTCATTCGAGTTTACCGTCATTCGAGTTTATTAAACTCGAAGACATGAACAAACTCGAAATGTCGGTATGTTAAAAACAAAACTCCAAGATTTAAAACATTTTAGACTTAGAAAGTTACATCCATTAGTCCTAATAGGTTCTAATCAAAGATATTTGTCACTTATTTGAAGTTTCACCGGTTCAAATTTTGTTATTTTGAATTACAAAGTTCACATCATTAAAACCTCAAAATCAGTCGATTTTGGCTCAAATTGAGTCTAAAACATCCTAAATCTTGTACAATGATGTTGATTTACCTAGATTTGTTAGTATTCTCGAACACAAACGGACAAAAACTCGACAAATAGTCAAAAACTCGAAACGACAAAGTCGAAGCGGTAAAGTCGAAATCGCTGTTGATAAACTCGAAGCACTAAATTCGAATGTAATAATGAATGTTCACTGTTGACCTATTTATACTAACCACCTTCGAGTTTGTATCCAAGTTCGACTTTACTGTCAAATTCGAATATACATTCGATTTTGGCTTAAACTCGAATTTAACTTGAAAATTTTGAAAATCTTTGAATTAAATTCAACTTTTTCAACTTTTCCAACTTTTTCGTGTAACGGACCAAACTATGCAAAATTATTTACCCTAAGCACAAGATTTTCACGCAGTGTTTATTTTATTCAACTAAGAATGCATCCTCAGTAACTTTGACCTTTTTCCTAAATAAAATTAAGAAATAAAACTGAAGTAAAAATAAAATAAGATAAAATAATAAAATAAAGTAAAATTAAAATTTTGAACAAAAAATTTAAACTTAGACTAATCTACATTAATTTTAAAATTTACAACTTATATTTAACACTTAACAGAATATTTTTGACGAGTATAGTCAAAGAAAGGTTCAATCAGATAGCGGTGTCAAATACGCACTTTCAGTATTCAAACTTTCACACTTAGGAATTTTTGATTCCTTTTGTTGTTTGTCGTGACATACATTTCTAGCCGATTGTTGGTATTATTTTCCCTTTAAACATGTTACACTTCGGAATATCCCTTGGCCTTTTTATTTATCAAGAAATTACCTTACGTGACTCATACTTAGACATACTTTTATGATCAAGGCATACACACAATGATTACAACTTTTTGGTATTGCAAACTTTCTTTAAAAGGCAAACACCGGACACAGGTCTGTATTTACATACAACAAAGTGTCTTAGTTTGTCTTAAAGTTTATTTTTAAAGCTAGCAAGACAGCGGTGACAGGTCTGTACCGACGTACAACAAAACGACTTATCTTGCTAACTCGAGTCAAACCAGAGGCAACAGGTCTGTACTTACGTACAACAGAGTTACTTGTTTTGACTCTTAATTCAGTATGAATTTTCTATTCTTTCCATTTCTTTAAGATGTAACTGATGTTACTATACATCCCTAGAAAGTTTGCATACCTCATTTAGAATCAATGTCTGTATGTCTCTAACATAAAAATTAAGACCAATTGGTCATACATCTAAGTTAGTGACACGTCTGACTTTTTCTTGAATATTTTATTAGCCTTGAGACTCCCTATATGTATTATGCCTACCAACATATCAAACTAGATAATGTATAACACTTATAATTTTAGGTGCATTATATGTGAAAGCTTAACACTTAGAGATTGTAAAGACTGTGCTAATTTTTGTCACTTTGAACATATGTATCTAAGACTTGACTCATTTTCTAATATTTTCTTTTTTTTTTTTGAACTTTTTATGGTTTTCTCTCTTTTTTCTTTTGTTTTTCATAAACAAGAGTAAGAAAATAAAATACCTTACTAACTTATTATAAAAGGAAAATATCCTAAGCTAGTAAACTTACTATAAAAAGAAAGAAATGCTACAGCTATAAAAGGAAATAAACGCTACTAAGGTCAACTTACTCTGGATTACGCATTCCGTTTAGTTGAATTAAATACTCAAAACGTGACTTATCAAAAGCTTTGGTAAATAAATCTGCATTATTATCATCCGTTGCCACTTTTACCAGCTTGATTAAGTTCTTTTCAGCACAATCACGTATAAAATGGTGTCTTATGTCTATGTGCTTGGTTTTATTATGTTTAACTGGATTATTAGTTATTACAATTGTTGACTGGTTATCTATCCTATAGGAGTATGAGTATAAGTCAAACCGTAATCCCGCAATTGTTGTTGTATCCACAGAACCTGTGAACAGCAACTACCAGCAGCAACATATTCGGCCTCGCACGTTGACACGGCTACCGAAGTCTGTTTCTTGCATTGCCAGGAAACGAGTCTCCCTCCTAGGAACTGACACCCTCCAGTTGTTGACTTGCGCGTCAAGCTGCATCCTCCGTAGTCTGAATCCGTGAATGCCTCCAATTCCAGATCGCCCTCCGCATGATACCAAAGTCCCAGCTTCGGTTTCGACTTGAGGTATCGTAGAATCCGCTTCACAGCTTTCATGTGCATCTCTTTTGGATTAGCTTGAAACCTAGCACAAATACAAACAGCAAACATTATATCAGGTCTAGAAGCAGTTAAATACATAAGTGACCCAATCATGACCCGATATAACGTCAGATCCACATCGGTATCACTTTTTGTACCCGGTGCGAGATTATGATTTACTTGAATCGGCGTGCTGAAGTGAGCTGTCAGCTTGGTTCCTTCCATCCCGAAGCGCTCTAGAATGTCGTAGACATACTTCGTCTGATGAATAAACATGCCCTCCTTCCTCTGTTCGACTTGCAAACCTAGAAAGAAGTTTAACTCACCCATAGCACTCATCTCAAACTTAGACTTCATCACCTTTTCAAAATCGGTGCACATCTACTCGTTTGATGATCCAAAAATGATATCATCGACGTACACTTGTACCAAGATGAAATGTTCTCCTTTTCGCTTCACGAACAGCGTACTATCTATTCTCCCTCTTTCAAACCCGTTGTCTAAAAGATGATTGGATAGAGTTTCGTACCACGCCCTCGGTGCTTGATGTAATCCATACAAAGCCTTATCCAACCGATATACTCTGTCTGGATATTTCGGATCTGTAAACCCAGGCGGCTATTCCACATATACCTGTTCCTTCACTTTCCCATAAAGGAAAGCACTCTTAAAATCTAGCTGATAAACTTTAAAACCTTTGAAGGAAGAAAAAGCTAGAAATAAACGAATTGCTTCAAGCCTTGCCACTGGCGCGAACACTTCATTGTAATCGATTCCTTCCTCTTGGTTGAAACCCTTTACCACCAGTCTTGCTTTGTTGCGAGTGACTATACCCCGATCATCTCTTTTGCACTTAAAAACCCATTTGGTTCCTATTGCTATTTCTCCTCGAGGTAACGGAACTAACTCCCACACTTCTAGTTTCCTAAACTGTGACAGTTCTTCCTGCATCGCTTCAACCCAAGAGTTGTCTTTTAGTGCCATTTGCACATTTTTCGGCTCTACTTGCGAGATGAAACATCAGAAGAGGCAAGTATGAAAGGCCTCGGAGTCATTTATTATCGACAACAACACTGTGTTGTTATTTAAACTACTCCTAGTCCTCACACCAGCATTAGGACTTCCAATGATACTTTCAATAGGATGATTCTTGTTGATCCTAGATGTCTCTATCTCGTCAACTCTCAGATTATCTCCCAAATTTGATCCTATCTCTCCTAACGGGGGAACGACTTCAGACTCCACATTTCCTTCCTCATGGACACTGTCTTCAGAGTTAGAATTTGTTGTCTGATTTTCGTTTATAGGCACTTCAGAATCATTTTCTTCTAGAGATCTTTCTTCAGTTGATGTAGGCTCGGATGTTGATGGAAAGGTGGTCCTCGGAAAACTTTGACCCTCGTCATTCAAGTTTAATGACGACAAGTCCTGTACGATTGTACCTGCATTTCCATCCAAAGGAATGTTAAATGACTCAAACAATTTGTCATAATCAAATATCCATTCCGGACCTGTTTGGGGTTCATGTGTATAACTTGTGACTTCAATGTTATACACAATCTCTAATGTACCATTTGATTTATTAAAAACCCTTTTATTTGGTGAGTTCGACACATAACCTAGGAAGTATCCTTCGTCAGCCTTTTCACCAAACTTAGGTTGATGTTTTGTTTTCATTAAAGTACATGGTACCCCAAAAGGTTCGAAGCCAGTTAAATTTGGTGGCCGTTTATTCAAAACTTCATAACAGGTTTTGTTCAATGATTTGACAGTAAGGACCCTGTTTAAAACATGGCATGCAGTATTCACTGCCTCCCCCCAAAACATGGTAGGTAGCTTTGAACCCGTAGCATGGTCCTTGCTGCCTCAATCAATGTCCTGTCTTGTTGTTCGGATCTTGACCGGGTCCGAGCTTCCCAAGCTCTATGCTGTTGGGGAACTCTGCTTTCCGTTCGGCCATCCCATTTTGTTGTGGCTCATAAGGTGCACTAAATTGATGCACTATGCCCTTTGATAGGGAATATACACCAATAACAGTGTTTTTAAATTCTTTCTAGTTATCACTTCTAATTCGTTTAACCCTCGTTCCGTAAGAATTTTGCACTTGGTCTAAGAACCCGATGAGCTTGGCAGCCGTCTCGTCCTTTGTACCTAAAATGAAAACCCAAGAAAAACGTGAGTAATCGTCAGTAATAACTAAACAGTACCAACTACCACCTATACTCCTTTTGTTGATTGGTCCGAAGAGATCCATATGCAACAAATCGAATGTGGCAGCGATTGAGTTCTGAGTCTTGGACTTGTGTGCCTTCTTGTGTTGTTTTCCTTTCTTGCACGGTAGACACTTATCCTCGAACTGAAAACTCTTCATAGGGACACCTTGCACCAGTCCATTTTTCGTAATGTAGTTCATTTTCCTTAGGTGCAAAGTGTGCCATGCGTCTGTGCCATAAAACCGACTCAGTCTCTGAAGCTTTAGATAGGAGACAAATTGGTCCCATCGAAGATTCCGGCTTGTTCATGTCGAGCATGTACATGTCATTCTTCCTTGGAGCCCTCATCAGTATCCACTCTTCAGGTACTTTGAACCCCGATTTTAGCACTAACGCCTCAGTATCAGTAAAAAGTACTGAGTTCTTCTTATCACAGATTTGAGATACACTAATGAGATTGTGAACCAGTTTATCTACGTGATAAACTTGATCCAGTTTGATAGTCCCATTAGTGACCACTCCAGTACCGGTGATATTTCCTCCTTTATTGCCAGCGAATGAAACAAATCCCCGATTCCCTCCCTTGAAGTCTGCAAGAAGACTTCGTTCCCATGTCATTTCCTCTGCTCCATCACTTCCAGTCTCGGTCACTTCAGCCATAAAGGCTCTAGCGTTCGAATCTGGATGTGTACTCCAGTCATAAGTTCCATCTAGCTGTCTGTCTGATGTGACATTGGATAACAGACCAGCTATATTCGCCTGACTGGTTAAACTACTCGGTAGATATCGCCCTTGCGATTGATTCTGATACTGTCCCTAGTAGCTCTCTACTTTCGGTCTCTGACACTCTCTAGCGAAGTGTTCTAACCCCTGACAGTTGTAACACTTAACCTTGGACTTATCAAATCCAATCTTATTGTTACTAACGTTCAGATTCCTTCCCGTTCTTTTGATGAACCTTTTAACTCTCTGAGTTACCATGGCCAGTTGCCATTGCAGATCCATCTCTTCTAGATCATCAGGGTTGACCTGATCGTAATCCTCATCCCAAAGCACAGGATCGTTGATTTTGCCCTGAACGCAGTTGCCGTAAGCGGCCACGAATGAAGCCAACAGATTCAGATGGTCTTCAGCAGATTTTGCGCTCATAGGCATCTTTGAATACCCTTGAGATGTAGATGCCGGAGTAGCCTGATGCTGCTTTTCTTCTGGTCTAGCAAACCCTAAGAAAGCCCTACTTACTGAGTCTTCTATTTCAGCTGGTGACGATGTTTCTCCCGAAAAGAAAGCTCTAGCTGTCTTTAATTCAGTTGCTGCTCAAGAATTTGATTTCCCAAAGTACATAGCAGGATCTTGAACTTGGTCATAATCCGTTTCCTTCTTCAGCAACTCAATGTGATATGCCCCCAGTGTTCCTATAACATTATCTAGAGTCAGAGTATAGAACTTGTCTTCATCATGCTTTATCAAGGCCACATACATCTCCCATTTGGCCGGTAAAGCATCCAGAATCTTGTTAATCTTTTCTGTTTCACTATACTCCACATCATGGTTGTCTAACTCAGTCAATAGATGATAAAATCTGGTAATAGTCTCATCCAGCTTTTCGTCCTTCAATGCTTTGAAGATGGCGAACTGCTGCTTGAGCATTTCCATTCGGTTCTTTCTGACCCTCGGGTTACCTTCACACCGTTTCTCTAACGCATCCCACAGCTCTTTTCTTGTCTTCTGATTACGGAAGGTGTGCAAGATCTCCTGAGGTAACGTCATTCTAATGATAGCGAAGGCACGGTTCTCGGCTTCATACAGCTTTTTATCGTCATCCTTCATCTTTGAATAAGGCACAGCCTTTTGTCGTCCTTCAACCTCAGCTGTAGGTGGAATATATCATTCGACGATACAGATCCACATTCGCATATCATTAAACCTTGCGAAGTCGGAAAACCTATCCTTCCACCAGTAATAGTCCTCTATTTTCATCAACTTCGGTGGAGAATTCGCTTTTCCAACCTCGTGATCCATCTCAATGAACCTCTGTAGACTTGTCATTGTTTCAAATATTGTTGAATTCAAACTTAATTAATTTAATTCGAAATTAATTTAAAGTAATTCTTTCGAATTTAGGTAAATTCGAATCTAATTAAATTTAAACCTGTTTGGAATTAAATTGGAATATAAGTTTGAAGTCCATCTAAAATCGAAATTAATGACAAAGTCGAAGGTCCACTAAATTCGAAACCCCAATTAAATTCGATGATCAAAATTCGATTTTAGTGTAAAATCGAAATCCAAACAAATTCGAATTGGCCAAACTCGAATCAAACCCAAAGGAATCTCGAAAGGAGCGTATTTTTAGTCAAACTCGAAAATGAGCAAACCCTAATATCCCCTTAACAAACTCAAGCGCCGCAAATTCGAAAAACGGCTAATACTTCGAGTTTTTCAAGTTTTGCAGATTAAACCAATATTTTTACAAGTAAAAATATAGATTTTGAGCAAAAACTTGAACTACAACAAAGTATTTCCCGAAATCTGATTTGATAAGCTCGAAAAACCTCAAAAATCGTGATATTAACCGTCCAAAACGTCAAGAAACCTAGGATGTTGCTTATGAACTCGAAGAACACCAAGAACACCCCAATGGCTTTGATACCACTTGTAAGGTCTAGAACTCACGGATCTATCTAGACGCGACACCGTCCAACGAGTGCGGAATCCTCGTTAGCGGCTTGACGGTAAGATCACACGCACGAAACACGGAGACTACCACGATGTTATACGAACGACTACGAACGTACCTACACAATGATTCTCTCCGAAAACACTCTCTGAATACTAGTAAACTCGAGATCGCCTTTGCTTAATCACCCACTGAAATTCTACAAAAGTCCAATAATTATTCGAGTTAATCCTTAATTATACTGACAGATTCGAGTTTGTCTTAGGACAAATTCGAATCAGGCCCAAGGCCCATTTGAATTTGTCCACTTGACAAATTCAAATTTACCAGTAAGTACAAATTCGAATTTATATCAAATTCGAATTTCTACTTTCATACTTCTATTTGAACATATGATTTAACTTATGTTTGAATATATCTTTGAACTTTATGTTTGAACTTCTTGTAATACGTTACACCAAGTTCAAACATACAAACAATAAATATCAAACACACAAAATCACATATGTCAAACATTAGCCAATATCCAATATTACGTAATTTGACTTACACAAAATGCCAACTATACTTAGACTGCTATCGTCACACAAGGTGTACCAACAAAGGGAGAGATTTTTAAGTATTAATTACAGAGGTGAAAACAACTAACAATAGAAGTTCGAGGAGTAATCATGTAATTAGACTAGAGTTTTAGAGTTTTTGAAAGTCTTCATTTTTGTAAGTGTGCTTCAAGTTGTTATTGAAAGAAACTTTCAATTGAATGCAAGATTCATTTCAAATGTGTATGATTCACCTAGATCAAGATCTATCAATTATATATGTATATATAATTTTATAAATAGAATTTTTTAAAATGTCAAAAAATACTTACTATTCACGTATATTTAAAGATAAATAAATAATATCTATGACAAAGTATTGCGTTTTTCTTGAATTTTTATAAGAATTAATATTTTTATTGTTTAATTTTAAGTGAACATGCATTTTATGTAAACAATTATTTATTAAAAATCATCCATGTGATACGTGGGTTCATAAACTAGTAAATATATATATTAGGAAACAAATATACAGGTGGTGGGTCTCACAATGAAAAAAAATGTTTAAATAAATATTGGTAAATGATAGTTATATAATGTAAAACTATAACATGGTCATAAATTTGTAAAATAATACTTTTAAAAGATTATTAAATTAATAAATATGGATAATATGAAGTTTGTAAATGCATGTTATGTGCATTGACAAATACACACATAAAACTACGAAAGCATTTTTATTACAACATTTAATAAAGAAAAATAGTTGGACTAAAGTCATATAATAGTTGTGTAGTTTTTAAAGTGTATCGATATGGTACATGTATTTTTTTTAATTATTCATAATATACGTGTACTTTCGGAATCGTTCAAAATATGATCCCTATGGTTACTATTTACCGGCTATGCCGGTTAAAAAAGATTATTTGGACAAGGTTTTCCAGTTTCAAGATATGAGTTGGAATAAAATCTGGTGTGATTTTAACAATTAATTGAGTTGACAATTTATGTGATATAAGAAAGAAACATTAAATTAAATTTTAATTGCCAAATTAGATAATCATATGCCATGTCATCTTATATTACAAAATAGTCGGTCATAAAACAAATATAAGTATCATATTTGAACAATTCAGAAAGTACACGTATAATATGAATAATTAAAATAGTACACGTACCATATCGATACACTTTAAAAAGTACACAACTATTGTACGACTTTAGCCCAAAATAGTTTTATTCTTAATTATTAATTACTTTCAGAAAACCAATATTTTGGACAACATAATTTGTAACATCCCAGGAATAGCAGCTGGTACGTGCAATTTATTTATTGGTGGTCATTTATGAACTATATAAGTTAGTTGGTTTTTAATTGACTAATTATGTCCACGTGAACAAAATATGTTGCTATTTCGAGTTAAAAGTAGTCGGCTGAGATCATATTCGGGTTGACTCAAAAGGGAGTTTAGAGACTATTTAATGAGCTAAAAACATTAAAAACTTGAATTATTAAGTCTGGAAATAATTGGAGAAAGGTTGTCAAATTAGTGGGTATTGGGTATTAAATCCCTTTGATTAGACGGACTCACAAAAACATATATATATATATATGTGTGTGTGTGTGTGTGTGTGTGTGTGTGTGTGTGTGTGAGGGGAGTTCGATGGATAACCAACATGCATCGGAAAACTTTGGAAAATCTCTATGCACCACCACAAATGCATCAAATTCCACGTGTGATGCATCAAATTTCCCGCGTGATGCATCAAAATCCCGCGTGATGCATCACCTTATTACGATCATGCCATCGCGTTTTTAATGAAATGCACCAAATCGGACAGTAGGCGTAGGTTTCCATAGTTTTCCAATGCATATAGGTTTTCCATTGAATCCACCCTATATATATGTGTGTGTGTCTATATATATATATATATATATATATATATATATATATATATATATATATATATATATATATATATATATATATATATATATATATATATATATATATATATATATATATATATATATATATATATATATATATATATAGGGGTGAGTGTAAGGTCTACCACTACGAGATCTATCTAGACGCGGAACCGTCAACGAGTGCGGAATCCTCGTTAACGGGTAGACGGAAACAACTCTCACCAAGAAACACAGAGACTATCAGAAGCTGAACGAACGACACACGAACGATCCTACGAACTGATTCTCTCCGAAACGGCACTAACACTGATGATAAACTCGAAATCGCCTTTTGCTTAATCACTCTCAAATTCTGCAAAAAGTCTGATAATTATTCGAGTCTACCCCTAATTATAGAGGCTAATTCGAGTCTGTCATGGGCTAAACTCGAATCTGGCCCAAAGCCCATTCGAGTTTGCCCCATCTGACATTCTAGAATCTGCCAAAATGGTCACATTCGAATCTGTCCAAGAACTCATTCGAATCTAACTAGATTCGAATCCTAGTCATTAGATAATTCGAATTTACCTTCTCAAATAATTAACTAAGTATTGAAACTTATGTTTTTACCTTATGATTGATTTTTATCTTTGATCTTTATGTTTGAACTTTTTGTAATATGTTACATTAAGTTCAAACACACAAACAATAATAAATATCAACCATATATAAACATATATAACAAACACTTGCTAGAACCACAATGTAGGATCACTTAGACTGCTATCGTCACACAGGGTGTACCAACAGACTCCCCCTTGACGATAGCTTCTAATAATTCACACATTTGATCAAGAACTTTATTTATTATTTATTCAAACTACTTCCAGCATACAAACCTTTTTCAATACACACCTTAACTACATTCTCATATTTCCTAGCCTCACCATCCATATGAGTGTCACTCGAAATCTTATGAGTATGCAAAATTTGAAGATCATCTCGAGAAAGGTTTACCAGATGAAGAGGATCATAGATTCTAAGAATAACCTTTTCTTCAAAATCTTCCATCACCGCTTCTCCAGTCTCACTCTTAACATACCACCAATTCAGATTTTTCATGACATTCTGTGGCATAGGCTTGAGCGGCACCTTTCTTAGACACCTTACTGGTTTGTACTGAATCTTCATCCAAGGACGCCCAGTTAGAGAATCAATTCTAGAAGGATCCTCTACTCTTCTTCCTATCCTTGGATTCAGGCGTTCAAACTTCCTTGAGCTTCCCTCTTTCCTTATGATTCTTGCAATTACATCTACGTAGGGATCATTGCCAATATTAATCAGATCTTTCCATGCTAACGCCTTGATCTCAATCTTTGGCAGTGAATTGAATGCTTTCAGAGTTCGCCTCAGGTACTGGAGCCCGTCTTTTCTCTTAATTATGAATAGCTGCAGTTCTCGATCAAAGAACCAGCTTAATATGCTTCCTGATAGGTTTCCAGTCCCTGGCACCCTCATATTCTTTTTCAGCTCTAATTCTTTCTGTTCAGCTCTGAACCACAACTTTCTTTTCTCTTCATTCGTTAGTTCTCTGGCAGGTTCCTCTACTGATGGCTCAACATTTAACACAACATTCACCACTTCTATGTTAACAATATCATCTCCTTCTATCACATATGTATCAGTGACTGGATTTTGCTGCACGACGATCTCATCAGCTTCATCGTCCTCATCAGCACATACCTCATCATCTGATCTCCAGTCAACAATATCTTCAGGCACAAACTCACCCTCTTCCAGCTCTTCCATTTCATCTTCAAAATCAAAACCCAAATCCATCGGATCGTCATCAAGATCCATGAGAGCATCAATCATCTCACTAATCTCAAAATCCGTAGGCTTAGATGAACTCGCTTCTCCTACTTCTCCTCCTGCTTGACTTGGCTCCCCCTGAGATTGAGCAGCCTGAGCAGCAGAAAAATCTACTGGCTCATCCTGTCTTTGAGAGCTGGGATCATTTCCTTGGTTATCTTCTTCATCATCATCCCTCGGCCTCTGTACTTCTTGATCACGGCACGACGTCTCCCCCTGAGCCTGTAAATTTTTCATTAACTGCTCAATTAGGGAGCGCATCGACCTTATCTCAGCTGCCTGATCGCAGACAAAAGTCTTTAACTCTACGTTCTCTCCCTGAACGTTTTCCACAATCCTTTTCAAATCGGCATTCTCTTTATCAAGATTAGCATTATGAGTCTGAATTTCACCGATTGCCTTTGTTAGGCCTAAGATTTGGACATTTTGGAAGTCAACTCGAGCTTTGAGCTGTAGAAACCTTTGGTTATCGGCGTATGTGGACGAAGTTGATGGGATGGATTGAATTGGTGTTGGAATGATCGGCGATGGGATGTATGGTTCATCATGAGGTGGTGATGGTGGAATGGTGGTTTGAGGTTCCTGAGTTTGAGGGTTTTGAGGTTGCTGAATTTCTGGTTGTTCTGCTGATGCTGAAGATGATCCTTGCATAAATCTATGACGCTTGGCCCGTTGCCTCGTCACTAAAGGTGCAACCTCCTCTTCTTCAAAATCGGATTCATCAGACTCTCTTATTACTCGCCTCCTTGAAGCTTCTTCATTAACTACTAACCGTGATCCATAAGTTCCAATTTGAACATGAGGTTCTGTAGACACTGACTCTGGAGCTTCAACTTCTATCTCCTCCATGTCTTCTGATTCAGTGGCAGATGATGACTCATCATTACCAGTCTGCTCTGGCACATATTCGTCAACATCTCTCAGCACATCTTCTTCTCCCTCTGGAGGCTCAAGTAATTCTCCCACCAACGCTGCAGATATTTCTTCATTGGCGTTAGGTCCTGCTTCCCAAATTTCATATAGTGTTTGGCACAACTGATCAGCTTCACTTGGGACATTCGAAGGTCCGGCCTCTTGTACTTCTGGCTGTTGGCTTGTAGAAGGCCTGGTTGCCTGTGTTTGACTCGCAGTAGCTCTTTGTCTTCTCCTTTGAGGCTGTGCTCGCAGTTGTTGTCTTTGTTGTTGCGGTGGCTGCCTGGCTTGAACTTCCACTTCTCCTGCCCAGTTGGCAGTATCAGGAGCTTCAAAATTCCTATCCAAGACAGCTCCAAACATCGGTCGCTCAACTGGAACCGCCAACTTTCCTCTGTGCGATGAACAATCAGCAAAAATGCTCTTATCCATTACCGCGACACTTTGGATTTCATTGTGCGGCGGCAAATTCGGCAAGAAATGTCTTATGAGCATCATTATGAATCGAGGATACAGCAGAAATTGTTGCTGCTCTGGAGCGGTGATTTGATGTACGAATTCGGAGAAAAACATTTCCGAAAAGCTGAATGGCCGATTATATACTAAGGCGATCATCCCAGATTGGATCTTCGAGACTATATAGTCAAAACCGGCTTTCTTAGCTGCAAAGCAAACCATGAAAACATGAGCCAAAAATCTCCATTGGCCAATAAGCCCGCTCTTCATATAGGAAGTCTTTGTAACATCTAGGCTGTAACCCATTCTCTGAAAGGCCGCTTGCCTAATACTCAGAGGAAAATCGATAGGCCCAGATTCTTCTTCCTGAGAGCCTAGCTGCAACACTTGACGCAGCATATCGGCAGAGAACACCAACGGTTGCCCTGCGATCCCTGTTCTTAGCACTGTCGGGGTGACAGAGCAGTCCACCTGAAGATGATCATAAAATTGGCGAACATAGGGAATGACAATTTGAATGTTATGGGATAAGGCAAATGCAATCCTAGACTCTACTAGGAAATCCAACATTTGTCGAAAACCCTGCGCCTCAGGGATATGATGGTCGGGGTGAAGGACCATATTGTGCTTCGGCACAAAAACTAGAACAGCCATATCTGCACAATAGATAAACTATTAGAATTAATAAAAATCAATAAACTTGCTTAAATTTAAATTTGTTTTATTTTGAACTTGATTAAGTACAAAATCCAACACAAAAGAATTTCTACAAGTTTAATAAAATTTAAATTAAATAATGCAAATAAAAGACAGATTCGACCAGACAGATTCGAATAGTCAGATTCGAATAAACCTTCTTTTCGAGTTTAATGTCATACTCGAATCTAGTGACATTCTCGAGTTTACTGACAGATTCGAGAACCGTCTGGAACAGATTCGAAGCCATCGGCCTAACTCAACAACAAATCCCATGATTTTAACCTTTTTGGACTCAGAAAATTACATTCATTAGTCCTACTAGTTACTAATCACAGATATGTGTATTTAATTTGACTATTTATCGGTCCAAACTTTGTAATTTTGGAAAACACGGCTTAGACCCATAAACCTTCAAAAATCGATGATTTTGGCTTAAATGGTGTATAAAACTACATAAATCTTGTACAACCAAGTTGATTATACCTAGAAGTATCAGTAGAATCGAAACACCAAGCAAGAAACTCGACAAATTGTCGTTTTTGTAGAAATCGGTAGATTCGAGGAAATAGATTCGAGGTCGCTGGATAGATTCGAGAGGATAGATTCGAAAACAGATAGTAGTAATGACAGTCACTGTTACCTATTTATAATACCAACCTTCGAATCTATGGCCAGACTCGAATCTACTGACAGATTCGAAACATCCCAATTTCGAGTCTGTGCTAAACTCGAATAACACCAAACACTTAGAAAAATTTCGAAAATTTTGAAATAACTTCAACTTTTTCAACCTTTTGTACGGTATTGTGTAACGAGATAAACTATGCCAAATCTTTTACCCTAAGCACAAGATTTTTCACGCAGTGTTTATTTTGTTCAACTGTGAATGCACCCTCAGTAATTTTTGACCTTTTACCTAAGTAAAAAATAAAATAAAATAAAATAAAATAAAATAAAATAAAATAAAATAAAATAAAATAAAATAAACTAAGGTAAAATAAAATAAAATTTTGACCAAAAAATTTAACTTAGACTTAAGCTATACTTATTAAAATTTACAACCTACGCTAAACAGTAAACAAAATATTTTTGATGAGTATAGTCAAAGAAAGGTTCAATCAGATAGCGGTGTCTGATACTCACTCTCGGTACTTAAACTTTCACACTTAGGAATTTTTTATTCCTTTGATTGTTTGTCGTGAAATACCCATTTAGCCGATTGTTGGTATTTACCCCTTTAAACATTCTACATTTCGGAATATCCCTTGGCATTTTTATTTATCATGAAATTATCTTACGTGACCCAGACATAGACATACTTTTATGATCAAGGCATACAGACAAAGATTCTAACTTGTTGGTATTTGCAAACTTTCTTTAAAAGACAAACATCGGACACAGGTCTGTATTTTCATACAACAAAGTGTCTTAGTTTGACTTAAGGTTTATTATTAAAGTTAGCAAGACAGCGGTGATAGGTCTGTACCGACGTACAACAAAGCGACATATCTTGCCAACCCGAATCTAAACAGAGGCAACAGGTCTGTACTTACGTACAACAGAGTTACATGTTTTCGACTCTCAATTTTGTATGATTTTTCTATTCTTTCCATTTTAAGATGTATTTGATGATGCTATACATCCCTAGAAAGTTTGCATACCTCATTTAGACTCAAAATTTGTATGTTTTGTACAAAAAAATTAAGACCGATTGGTCGTACATCTAAGTTAGTGACACGCTTGACTTTTTCTTGAATATTTTATTTGCCTTGAGACTCCCTATATGTATTATGCCTACCAACACATCAAACTAAACTAAAGTATAACACTTAGAATTTAGTTGCATTATGTATGAAAGCCTAAACACTTAGAGTTTGTAACGACTGTGCTAATTTTCGTCACTTTGAACCTATGCATCTAAAACTTAACTCTTTTTCTGATATTCTCTTTTTTTTTTTGTATTTTTATAATTTTCTCTCTTTTTTCTTTTGTTTTTCATAAAGAGTTGGCAATAAAATACGATAACCTACTAACTTACTAAAAATAGAAACTATCCTAATTTAGCAGACTTACTATAAAAAGAAAGAAATACTACAGCTATCTACTAAGGCCAAATTGCTCTGGATTGCACATTTCATTTAGTTGAATTAAATATTCAAACCGTGTCTTATCAAATGCTTTGGTAAATAAATCAGCATTATTATCTTCTGTTGCCACTTTTACCAATTTGATTAAGTTCTTTTCAGCACAATCACGAATAAAATGATGCCTAATGTCTATGTGCTTTGTTTTGTTGTGTTTAACTGGATTATTCGTTATAGCGATAGTAGACTGATTATCTATCCTAATAGGAGTTTGAGTGTAAGCCAAACCGTAATCCCGCAATTGTTGTTGTATCCACAGAACCTGTGAGCAGCAACTAACAGCAGCAACATACTCGGCCTCGCACGTTGACACGGCTACCGATGTTTGTTTCTTGCATTGCCAGGATACTAATCTCCCTCCTAGGAACTGACAACCTCAAGTTGTTGATTTGCGCGTCAAGCTGCATCCTCCGTAGTCAGAATCCGTGAATGCCTCCAACTCTAGATCTCCCTCCGCGTGATACCAAAGTCCCAGCTTCGGTTTCGACTTGAGGTATCGTAGAATCCGCTTCACAGCTTTCATATGCATCTCCTTCGGATTCGCTTGAAACCTAGCACAAATACACACAGCAAACATGATGTCAGGTCTTGAAGCAGTTGAATACATAAGTGATCCAATCATGGCCTGATATAATGTCGGATCCACGTCGGTATCACTTTCAGTACCCGGTCCGAGATTGTGATTCACTTGAATCGGCGTGCTGAAATGGGCAGTCAATTTTGTTCCTTCCATCCCGAAACGTTCCAATATGTCATAGACATATTTCGTCTGATGGATAAACATCCCTTCCTTCTTCTGGTCAACTTGTAACCCAAAAAGAAATTTAACTCTCCCATAGCACTCATCTCGAATTTCGACTTCATCACCTTCTCGAAATCTTTGCACATCTGTTCGTCTGATGATCCAAAAATGATATCATCGACGTACACTTGTACCAAGATAAAATGTTCTCCCTTCCTCTTAACAAACAGAGTACTATCTATCCTACCCCTTTCAAACCCGTTCTCTAATAAATGGTTGGATAGAGTCTCATACCACGCCCTTGGTGCTTGATGCAATCCATATAGAGACTTATCTAAGCGATATACTCTATCACGATATTTTGGATCTGTAAATCCGGGCGGTTGTTCTACATACACCAACTCCTTCACTTTCCCATATAGGAAAGCGCTCTTAACATCTAATTGATATACCTTAAAGCCCTTGAAGGAGGCAAAAGCTAGAAACAACCTAATGGCTTCCAGCCTTGCTACTGGTGCAAACACCTCATTGTAATCGATTCCCTCCTCTTGGTTGAAACCCTTTACAACTAACCTAGCCTTGTTGCGCGTGACTATACCCCGATCGTCTCTCTTGCACTTAAAAACCCATTTGGTTCCTATAGCAACTTCCCTTCGAGGTAATGGAACTAACTCCCATACTTCTAGTTTCCTAAACTGCGAGAGTTCTTCCTGCATCGCTTCAACCAAAGAGTTATCCTTAAGTGCCATTTGCACATTCTTAGGCTCTACTTGCGATATGAAACACGAATAGAGACAGGTATGATATGCCTCGGAGTCGTTTATCATCGACAACAACACAGTGTTGTTATTTACACTACTCCTAGTCTTCACACCCTCGTTAGGATTTCCTATGATGCTTTCTATAGGATGGTTCTTGTTAATCCTAGAGGTCTCTATCCCATCAACCCTTAGATTATCTCCTAAGTTAGATCCTATTTCACCTAATGGGGGAACAACCTCAGTTTCTACATTTTCCTCCTCATGGACATTTTCCTCAGAGAACTTGTTGCCTGAGTCTGATTCTCAGTGGTAGGTGCTTCTGGATCAGCAACTTCTGGAGATCCATCTACAGTCGCAGTAGGCTCGGATGTGGATTCAAACGTAGTTCTCGGAAAGGTATGGCCATCATTATTCAGATGCAACGTCGCCATGTCTTTTTCGATTGTACCTGCATTTTCATCCAAAGGAATGTTAAATGACTCAAATAATTTATCATAGTCAAATATCCATTCCGGACCAGTTTGGGGTTCATATGTATAACTGGTGACTTCAATGTTATACACAATCTCTACCATACCATTTGTTTTATTAAAAACCCATTTGTTTGGTGAGTTCGGCACATAACCTAGGAAGTATCCTTCGTCAGCCTTTTCACCAAACTTAGGTTGATGTTTTGTTCGCAAAAGAGTACATGGTACCCCAAACGGTTCGAAGCCAGTTAAATTAGGTGGCCGTTTATTCAAAATTTCATAACAGGTTTTGTTCAAAGATTTGACAATTAGGACTCGGTTTAAAATATGACATGCGGTATTCACTGCCTCCCCCCAAAACATGGTAGGAAGCTTTGAATCCGACAACATCGTCCTAGCTGCCTCAATCAGTGTCCTGTTTTTACGTTCGGCCACCCCATTTTGTTGAGGCTCATATGGTGCACTAAATTGATGCACTATGCCCTTTGATAGGCAATATACACCAATTACAGTGTTTTTGAACTCAGTTCCATTATCACTACGTATCCTTTTAACCCTTGTTCCGTAGGAATTCTCCACTTGGTCTAAGAACCCGATGAGCTTGGAAGCCGTCTCGTCCTTTGTACCTAGAAAGAAAACCCAAGAAAATCGTGAGTAATCGTCAGTGATAAGCAAACAGTACCAACTACCTCCTATACTCCTTTTGTTGATTGGACCGAAAAGATCCATGTGCAACAAATCGAATGTTGAGGTTATGGAGTTCTGCGTCTTGGACTTGTGTGTCTTCTTATGTTGTTTGCCCTTCTTGCATGGTAGACACTTGTCCTCGAACTGAAAGCTCTTCACAGGCACACCTTGCACCAGTCCATTCTTCGTTATGTAGTTCATTTTTCTTAGGTGCAAGTGAGCCATGCGTCTGTGCCACAATACCGATTCTGCCTCCGAAGCTTTGGATAATAAACAGATTGGCCCCATCGAAGTCTCCGGCTTGTTCATATCAAGCATGTACAAGTCATCCTTCCTTGGTGCCCGCATCAATACCCATTCTTCAGGAATCTTGAATCCCGGTTTTAGCACTAACGCTTCAGTGTCAGTGAACAACACTGAAATTTTCTTGTCACAGATTTGAGATACACTAATGAGATTGTGAACCAGTTTATCAACGTGATAAACTTGGTCCAACTTGATCGTCCCATTAGTGACCACTCCGGTACCCGTGATGTTTCCTCCTTTGTTACCCGCGAATGATACAAATCCCCGATTCCCACCCTTGAAGTCTGTGAGGAGACTTCGTACCCCTGTCATGTGCCTGGAGCATCCACTGTCGACGAACCACTTGTTGTTTGGACCTGTGGTAATCTCCTGCACATGAAAGAAAATAGGTTAGTTATCACGGGGAACCCAAGCCATAACTGACTTGGTTATACCATTCTCGTCCACATACTTAAACTCTTTCAAATACCCATCTCGCCTTTCAGGTGACTTGGGTCATTGAACAGGAGTTTGTTGTGGTGCCGAGTGATTGAAATTCACTCTTTGCCTTTGAGTAGGCATTTGTTGTGGAGCTCTGGAATAATTCCGATTATATTGCATTTCAGATTGTGATCCCTGAGCTCTAACCGGTGCGTAATGTCTAACAGGAGTATGAGACCTAACTGGAGTGTGTGCCCTGCTAGGTGTTGTGCTCCTATAGACTGACCTAGATTGATTAACGACACGATTCGGTGAATTTGTCCTAACCACTTCCTTTGGTCCACCTTTACCGGTGTTTGTTTCACAACTTGTTTTGGTGCGGCCTGCACAGTTTTCTCGGTACTCTGAGAACTACTAGTGCTTGCCACATTTGTTGAGGGCTTAACAGGTGTTGGGTTCACTGTCTTAGGTCTAACTTCGGCTTTCCTAAGCGGACAGTAAGAAGCAACATGTCCCTTTTCATGACATCTAAAGCAGGACATCTTATCTATGGACTTCTTGTGTGTGCCCTTAGACTTAGGTGTCTCACTAGTGTCTTGGTCCTTTTGTACCTCTATTGCGACTGGCTCATCATCCTGATCAGACCAATCAATTTTATGTTTTCCTGCAGGTGTTTCACTGGAGGAAGACACAAATTTGACTTTCTTAACCTTGACAGTTGTGTCAGCCACCTTAGGTGTATTTTCTACTACAGGCTCAGATATAGGTTCAGGTATGTCCTCTAAGTCTACTGATTTGTCAGTTTTCTCCTGAGGTTGAGGCACGTAGTTTGCATTAAAAGGTGGAGGAATTTCATGAAATCCTAGACCTACGGGCTTTTTAGATTGTCTTTGAGCATCTAAAACTTTCCCTAGGTTTAGACTTGAATTCCTAAACTTCTCTAGCTTGCTATTAGCCTCTGCTACCTTTACCTTTGTTTCAGCTAGCTCTATGTCTTTGTCCTTAAGGTTTTTGGTCAAGGCCTCTACATGCTCATACATAAGCTCTAACCTAACACACTGCTCACTCAGTTTGTCTTTTAGAACTATTACGTCTTGAGCATCAGCCTTAAGTTTTTCCTTAAGATCTTGCTTGATGTCGTTTAGGCTAGCGTTTTCAGTTTTTAAAGACTCATTTTGAGCAGTTATGGTTTTTTGTGATTCTAAGACTAGATTTAACCTATCATTAGAATTAACACACAATACACATAACTCATGAAAAAGAGAGTAAGTCAGACTAACCTTTGTGTGGTCGGATTCCACATTGGCCATTTTAGCAGCAAACTCCAGAACAGTCTGATCATTCGTCTTCTCCACCCACATCGGACTGCTGTCCCTTGTGGTCTGCTCTTCCCCTTCACACCCAGTCTCCGTGACTTCAGCCATAAAAGCCCGAGCATTTGATTCTGGATGTGAGCTCCAGTCATAAGTACCATCTAGCTGTCTATCTGATGTGACATTTGATAGTAGACCAGCTAGATTGGCTTGACCGGCAGATGAACTCGGAAGGTATCATTGTTGAGACTGATTCTGAAACTGTCCCTGATGCTGACTCTGCCCTTGGTACGTATCTACCTTCGGTCTCTGGCATTCCCTGGCGAAGTGTCCCAGACCTTGACAGTTGTAGCACTTTACTTTGGACTTATCAAATCCAATCCCCTTGTTGTTCATTGTCAGATTCCTCCCAGTTCTTTTGATGAATCATTTAACCCGTTGGGTTACCATGGCCAGTTGCCATTTAAGATCCATTTCCTCAAGATCATCAGGGTCGACCTGATCATAGTCTTCATCCCAGAGAGCAGGATCGTTAATTTTTCCTTGAACGCAATTCCCATACGCGGCCACAAATGAAGCAAGCAGATTCAAATGTTCTTCCGCTGATTTTGCGCTCATGGGCATCTTAGAATAGCTCTGAGATGTCGTCGCCTGTGTTGCTTGAGGTTGCTGTTCTTCTGATCTTCCCAACCCTAAGAACGCTCTATTTAGTGTGTCATCAGTCTCTGCTGGTGACGACGTTTCTCCGGTGAAAAACGCTGTAGCAGTCTTCAGATCGGCGGTCGCTGAAGGTTTTGTTGATTTTCCAAACTACAATGCTGGATTCTGGACTTGTTCGTAATCAGTTTCGGCCTTCAGTAGCTCGAAATGATAAGCTCGCAACGTTCCCACAATATCCTCCAGAGATTGGGTATAATACTTATCCTCATTTAGCTTTATCATTGCCACATACATAGCTCATTTGGCTGGTAAGGCATCAAGAAGCTTATTGTTCTTGTCGGTGTCAGTATACTCAATCCCGTGACTTTCAAGTTCCGTCAACAGATGATAGAACCGGGTGATTGTATCATCCAGCTGTTCATCCTTTAACGCCTTGAAAATTGCAAACTGTTGTTTCAATAATTCCGTGCGCTTCCTCCGTACCCTTGGATTACCCTCACACCTTTTCTCCAGTGACTCCCAAAGTTCTTTAGAAGTCTTTTGAGTCCGAAATGTGTGTAGTATATCCTGAGGCAACGCCATTCGAATTATCGAAAACGCTTTGTTCTCGGCTTCATACAGTTTCTTATCATCCTCCTTCATCATTTGGTATGATAAGACTCTCTGACGGCCTTCAACTTCAGAAATTGGTGGAATGTATCCTTCGTCGATACATACCCACATGCGCATATCATTAAAACGCACGAAATCGGTAAACCGATCTTTCCACCAATAATAATCCTCGAGTTTCATCAGCTTAGGCGGAGTGTTTGCCTTCCCGACCTCGTGGTCCATTTCCAGGAATTTTTGAAGATTTGACATCTTTTCAAAAGGAATTGAATTTGAACTTAATTAATTTAATTCGAAACTGACTTAAGCTAACTCTTTCGAATCTAGGTAGATTCGAATCTAATTTAGATTAAATCTTTTGGGATTAAATTCGATTAAGTGTTGAAATTCAATTAAATTCGAAATTATGTCAGATTCGAAAAGTCCTCATATTCGAAGGTCAAGACAAACTCGAAGACACAGTAGATTCGAGACCCTATTCGAAACTAAACTAAACTCGAAGCAAACTCGAAAGTAAGTAGATTCGAGACCTCTATCGAATGTAGCTCAAACTCGAATTAGATTCGAAACACTCTGTATCAGACTCGAAAGGAGCGTATTTGGTTAGACCCGAGACTAAGTGTAACCCTAATTACCCCTAATAGATTCGAGTGCCGCAAACTCGAAAAACGGCTAATACTTTGATTTTTTAACGTTTTGCAGATTAAATCAATATTTTTACAATGAAAAATATTGATTTTGATAAAAAACGTGAAAAACACAAAGTATTTCCCGGATGACTATTTGCTAAGCTCGACGAACACGTAAAACACGATTTTGAGAGAAAAAACCGTCCAAAAGCGTCAAGAAACCTAGAATGTATCTAGATGAACACGAAGAACACCAAGAACACCCCTATGGCTCTGATACCACTTGTAAGGTCTACCACTACGAGATCTATCTAGACGCGGAGCCGTCAACGAGTGCGGAATCCTCGTTAACGGGTAGACGGAAACAACTCTCACCAAGAAACACGGAGACTATCAGAAGCTGAACGAACGACACACGAACGATCCTACGAACTGATTCTCTCCGAAACGGCACTAACACTGATGATAAACTCGAAATCGCCTTTTGCTTAATCACTCTCGAATTCTGCAAAAAGTCTCATAATTAATCGAGTCTATCTCTAATTATAGAGGCTAATTCGAGTCTGTCATGGGCTAAACTCGAATCCGGCCCAAGGCCCATTCGAGTTTGTCCTCACTGACATTCTCGAATCTGCCTACATTCGAATCTAGGACCACATTCGAATCTGACACAGATTCGAATGTCACACCTTATATAATTCGAATCTACTATTTCACATACTCAACTTAGTATTGAAACTTATGTTTTTACCTTATGATTGAGTTTATCTTTGATCTTTATGTTTGAACTTCTTGTAATACATTACATCAAGTTCAAACACACAAACACTAATAAATATCAACCATATATAAACACATATAACAAACACTTGCTAAAACCACAATGTAGGATCACTTAGACTGCTATCGTCACACAGGGTGTACCAACAGACTCCCCCTTGACGATAGCTTCTAATAATTCACACATTTGATCAAGAACTTTGTTTATTATTTATTCAAGCTACTTCCAGCATACAAACCTTTTTCAATACACACCTTAACTACATTCTCATATTTCCTAGCCTCACCATCCATATGAGTGTCACTTGAAATCTTATGAGTATGCAAAATTTGAAGATCATCTCGAGAAAGGTTTACCAGATGAAGAGGATCATAGATTCTAAGAATAACCTTTTCTTCAAAATCTTCCATCACCGCTTCTCCAGTCTCACTCTCAACATACCACCAGTTCAGATTCTTCATGACGTTTTGTGGCATAGGCTTGAGTGGCACCTTTCTTAGACATCTTACTGGTTTGTACTGAATCTTCATCCAAGGACGCCCATTTAGAGGATCAATTCTAGAAGGATCCTCTACTCTTCTTCCTATCCTTGGATTCAGGCGTTCAAACTTCCTTGATCTTCCCTCTTTCCTTATGATTCTTGCAATTACATCTGCGTAGGGATCATTGCCAATATTAATCAGTTCTTTCCATGCTAACGCCTTGATCTCAATCTTTGGCAGTGGATTAAATGCTTTCAGAGTTCGCCTCAGGTACTGGAGCCCGTCTTTTCTCTTGATTATGAATAGCTGCAGTTCTCGATCAAAGAACCAGCTTAATATGCTTCCTGATAGCTTTCCAGTCCCTGGCACCCTTATCTTCTTTTTCAGCTCTAATTCCTTCTGTTCAGCCCTGAACCACAACTTTCTTTTTTCTTCATTTGTTAGTTCTCTGGCAGGTTCCTCTACTGATGGCTCAACATTTAACGCAACATTCACCACTTCTATGTTAACAATATCATCTCCTTCTATCACATATGTAACAGTGATAGGATTTTGCTGCACGATGATCTCATCAGCTTCATCGTCCTCATCAGCACATACCTCATCATCTGATTTCCAGTCAACAATATCTTCAGGCACAAACTCACCCTCTTCCAGTTCTTCCATTTCATCTTCAAAATCAAAACCCAAATCCATCGGATCGTCATCAAGATCCATGAGAGCATCAATCATCTCACTAATCTCAAAATCCGTAGGCTTAGATGAACTCGCTTCTCCTACTTGACTTGGCTCCCCCTGAGATTGAGCAGCCTGAGCAGCAGAAAAATCTACTGGCTCATCCTGTCTTTGAGAGCTGGGATCATTGCCTTTCATTGGAAACCTGTCTCTGATACCACTTGTAAGGTCTACCACTACGAGATCTATCTAGACGCGGAACCGTCAACGAGTGCGGAATCCTCGTTAACGGGTAGACGGAAACAACTCTCACCAAGAAACACGGAGACTATCAGAAGCTGAACGAACGACACACGAACGATCCTACGAACTGATTCTCTCCGAAACGGCACTAACACTGATGATAAACTCGAGATCGCCTTTTGCTTAATCACTCTCGAATTCTGTAAAAAGTCTCATAAATAATCGAGTCTATCCCTAATTATAGAGGCTAATTTGAGTCTGTCATGGGCTAAACTCGAATCCGGCCCAAGGCCCATTCGCGTTTGTCCTCACTGACATTCTCGAATCTGCCTACATTCGAATCTAGGACCACATTCGAATCTGACACAGATTCGAATGTCACACCTTATATAATTCGAATCTACTATTTCACATACTCAACTTAGTATTGAAACTTATGTTTTTACCTTATGATTGATTTTATCTTTGATCTTTATGTTTGAACTTCTTGTAATACGTTACATCAAGTTCAAACACACAAACACTAATAAATATCAACCATATATAAACACATATAACAAACACTTGCTAAAACCACAATGTAGGATCACTTAGACTGCTATCGTCACACAGGGTGTACCGACAGTGAGATCCATTGTGAACAAGTTATCGTTGTGAACAAATAAAAAAATACATATAATCATTTATATATATAAACAAGTGTTTGTAACATGATTCGTGTGATTCAAAAGGTTCATAGAAGTGTCTACAACAAGATTCAGAACATTCAAAAGATTCATAGTAGTATTTACAACAAGATGCATAGGATTCAACAAGATTCATAAGATTCGACAAATTCATAGGATTTAATAAAATCCATAGGATCCAATAAGATTAATAGGTTACTAGAAGGGTTCGGTAGTATTTTCAACATAATTCATAAGATTCAAAAGTTGTTTTATGGATGTTCACACAATTTGTGTGTGTATATATATATATATATATATATATATACATGTGAGAGCTTGTTACTTGCTTCTTCATTCTTTCAACTCCAATAAACGTGTGTGTGTGTGTTTCTTACTTCTAGAGGATTGAAAGAGAAAGAAAGATCCAAGTTGCAACTATAACAATGAAGCTTGAAACTTTCATGGTGTTTGAAACCTCCTCATGAATTTATGGTATAATAGATATCACCATGATCAACAGACAACCCAATGATTAACATGATAATTAAAATTGATGACTTAATTCAGATTTATGCAGTTCCACACTAAAGCAAGAAATGCACTTGTCTACATTAATAAAATCTAACTATTACGTCATCATAAATTGTTTTAAAGTCATGATATTCCAACCCCAAAGCTACATCGTCCATGTACCAATTAGCTTCTAAGGACACCGAGATATGAAATGGATTGCTTAAGATGAAGGTCCAGCTACACCTTTGCCTTTGCCTGAAAATATTGAGAGTCAACGGTAAGCTAATTGCTTAGTGAGATAACAGATTATAAATCAACAGATATTTCTTTACAAACTTTAGTGTGAAAACGGGCAGTGCAAGCACCAGTACAATTGAAAACCATGTAGTGTAAGCATGGGGTTGGCAGTTCAAAATGCTGATCGGGGATGTGCCGAACCTGACCAGAAAAACGAGTGGGATGATCAGTCCCCGACAGTGGCCTGTTGTCAGCCCCAGTCCAGGTCGCATCAGATTGTGAAGTAATAGTCATGCAGTGCAAGCATGGATATATAGATGCACTTTCAATTGAACCCTGGCTACATGTTTGTCACATGTCAAGTACGAGTGTGCATCATAACAATGAATCATACATGAGTGCCCATTGATGTATATTGAACAATGTGAAGATGCCATTGAAATGTAAAATGTGAATGCAAAGACTATAAATGTTCGAATAATAATCTATTACTCACAATGGTTTGTACAGTGTATGATGGCTCTGAATCAATGTGTGTTAGACAACACCACAATGATCCTGTTATGTTAGTGTAATAGTGAATTAATGTCAGTAATTGCTTTAAACTTGATTCTGAATATTTAAGTGAAAAATCTACTGAAATTCGGACCACATCCGAATTTTGGGATGATCCGAAATACGGATGGCCCGAAATCCATCCTTAGTGATTTATGTTTGTGACTTCATCCGAACTTCGGATGAACAGTTGATTTGAACTTCGGATGAACAGTTGATCGGATTTGACATCTAGACTTAGTGAATTTTTCTAACAATTTCCATCCGAAATTGTAAGTGGTCCGAACTTGGTTGAGATCCGAACTTCAGATGAACAGTGTCTGAATTCGGATGATCCGAATTTTGTTCATCAGGTCCGAGTTCATACTTAAACATTTTTTTTTTTTTTTTTTTTACTATTTTCCAGAATTTCATTTTGACCATTTATACATGTTTTGAGTCTGAAATTGTAGATATGAACTTAAATGTACTAATTTAACACTTTATAACTTAAAACATAACATAAATATACCGAATCAGTCCACTTTTATCCAATTTTCATCAATAGTCGATGAACACACACACACTAAAACACACACTAATTTCCAAATTCATACTTAGAAGTGGAATCTGAAACTGAAATTTGGTATATAGCATCACTACTACTCGATTTAAACATATCCACAATAATATAATACATGCATTAACAACCTACAGAATCAATGATTCGGTTTTTATGAAAACGGAACACAATTTCTTCAATTTCACGAATTGTAAGTAAATGTTACCTCAAATTGATGATTGTACTGATTATAGTTCATTGTTAGCAACTTGTATCCAACTTTTCTGCTTCAAATTTGATGATCTTGGGAGTTTTGATGAAGAACTCGTGGGTTCTTAGTGAGAGAAGGAGAGAGACGGTGAGAGAGTAGAGAGAGAGAGAGAGAGAGAGAGAGTAATTTGTGTAAAATGGGAAATCTTTTCCCCTTTTATTTGTTACTTTACCTTATTTACACATTACATCCCTCAACTTCGTATTTTTCTTATTTAAACTGATTTAAGTCGGTTTATCATTGTTATGCTCACTCAAAAGACAATAATGATAATTTCTCATTATCATTGCTATTTTTAAAATACTTCGATCTATGATTATTATTTATTCTTCCGATGTCGGTTCCTTGTTGTTTGCTTGCTCAAAAGACGACCATGAGGATTTCTCCTCATTGTTTCTCATATTTAAAATTATGAACGAAACTGAAATAATAATTCCAGTAATGCATTAAATTGAGTCTTAAATTGTAAAATACATGTACTTAAAAAGTAGGGATGTTACAGTGTTTAATGTCATCTTCTTCAAAATCCAAGTGGTAACTTAGTAAAGAGGTTAACTGATCGTGTATTTTATTTTGAGATGTTACATTCGTAGTTAGTGATCTTTTGGGAGGGTTATTACCCCCTTTTTTTTTGTTGGAAATCAAAGTGGAGACAAACTCTCCGTGGCTGCCTAAAACAGAGCATATATGCTGCTGGATCGCATGTTACGCGGTTGCGTAATGTAAATTTACTCGGTGGTGTAACATCCTAAGAATTAATCCTTGTAATTTGTGACTAATTAGTTTGATTATGTATTTGGAGTATCCAATTTAGATAACTAATGAAATTTGATTAATCGTTGATGTGGAATTATATGATTTAAAGTTGTTTGCAATAGTAAGGTAAATGAAATTTATGATGATATTGATAAATATAAGATATAAATATGATAAACAAATTCAAGGTTGAAATAGTCATTTGATGATGTTATAAGTTAAGGGAGTTGTTATGCTATTATGTCAAACTTGAAAAAATTTAGTGGTTTAAATATGAGCATCTGCTCATTTGCAAATAAAATTATTTCCTTCAGTCTCTCTCACTCTATCTATGGTTTCAACATCAAAATCTCACAAAATCAAAAATTGTTGGAATTAAGTTTAGAAATTCCATAGTTCTTGAGTTTTGGAGCAACTAAAGTTTATATAATATCATTTCATGGTAAGATTTTAGAACTAATGTGAAACTTTAAGGGTTTTGGTTCGATGGAATAAAGAACTGAAAATTAGAATCAAAACACTGAATTTATGGATGCATGTTTGATATTTCAGTTCTTTATCATCAATTAAAGTATATTGAAGTTCTTGGAACAAGAATCAAGTGACCGAAACAATCTTAAGGAATGAAATGTTAGGATTTTGGGTGTGTTAGACACTGTGTAATGGACGCAGTGGCTTTATCGCCACAGTTTTGGACTAATTTGAGTTGCAACAATGAAAGTGATGTACATTATAGGATTGTAATATGGATTATTTTAAGTTTATTGAAATATTCCAACAGAAATTATGCATATAAATGAATCATGTGAAAGTTTAATGTAGCACTCGAGAGAAACACCGAGACTTAAAGTCTCGGTTTGGGATAGATCCCGAGAATTGGTCTCGGATTAATTATGATCAAAGACAAGTATTGGACCACGAGAAGTCTTGGGGTTGACAGGGTTGTATCAAGTGGGTGTCGGACTGGTGAAGCTTAGCAATTGATCAAGGAAGGGGACCCTGAGACTTGAAGTCTCGGGGTGGGCAACGAAAGGCAGGGGGGGACCCCGAGAGTCAGAGTCTCGGACCCTGTAGTGGATCCCGAGACTAAGTCGTGGTATACACACAAACACACTCAAAACTTAATTTTGAACTCGATAATTCTATAGAATTACTAGACGATAATTAACGACCTATATTTTATAGAGAATGGTTATGAATATGATGTAAAGCATATATTTGATGTGACAGGTCCCTTGTGGAGTTATTAAACACACATTGGGGTGTTTTAATGTATAAAGAATTATTTTCACTAAAGTTTTGAGTTTAAATTGAAATCCCGAGGAGAAATAATACTGAAAATAAAGCTAATTAAAAGCACCCACAGTGAGTACTTAGATTTATATATCCACATTTATTTTATGTCAGTTGTTGTTTCGTTGAGAGATATTTATTCATATTCATTTGTCATTTTACTCAATAGAGTTTATTTGATGCACATTGTTTCTTGCATACATGTTTTACAATTCCCGTATTCTTTTTTGTGCATCAACGTGATGGAGTTTCGAGCTATACTTGATAATCAGATGTAACTAAGGCTAAATGACATGGAGCTGATCCCTTCGAGGTCCCAAAGGGTAAAATTTTGCCTCAATTGATTAATCTGTTCGTGCAAGATGCACGATGGAGCTCATATTTGTCCGTACTTTATGTACAAAGGATTGCATGACGTTTGTTATTAGTGTGACTTGCACGTGATGCATAAAGACTTGTGGGATATGAAATCTTTGTACTCACTAAGCATCCGCTTACACCTTAAATGTTAAATATTTTCAGCAAAAGGAACATTTGTGACGGGAACTTCTAGCTAGGTAACTTACTTGAAGTGTCTGAGGACTCTACTACTCGATCGTGGTAACAGGAATAATTTGTATCTGGGATGTATTTAGCTGCTTGTAATTAATATTTGGGTAGATAGATGTTAATTTGGAACCTTTTAGCAGTGTAGTGCAAAAGAGTTTGTTTAAATTATGCATTTCAGTTTCCATGTATTGTATTAAGTAGTTATAGATCGTTGTATTATAATGGTAATGTTATGTTAATCTTGGGTGACATGTTTGTTGTATTAAAAGTAAGGTGTCACATGGTTTGGTATCTAAGCAGTAGTTTGAGATCTCAAGTCTCCGTGAAGACTTGGTCTCAAACATAGGCGGTGACATTAGAAGTGAAAATACGTAACGATCCGAACTAAGATAGGATGTGATCTTGTAATTATAGGAATTTGACTTTGTCATACGGGATAACGGGTGGTATACCTATATATGTAATGTTAATACTAAACAAGTTGCTTGTTTCAATTTTAGAAAATGTCTCCACAAGAAATGTTGCAAATTATGCAAGCAATGATTGCTAAACAGAATCAAATGATCCAGGACTAGTTTCGGGCTCAAGATGTGGCCAAAGCCAAATGAAAGGCAGATAAGAGAAAGAACAAAGGAAACCCACATGGTAGTGAAGAGGGTCATGATGATAACATTGGGTCATCAAGAAAGTCCAAAGGATGTAAGGGCTATTGAGTTTGATGGGTTGGGAGATGCAAGTCCAATGGATAACTGCTATTGGAAAAACCTTCCGAATCAGCGATTGTGATGAGAAGGACATGGTCAGGTATGCCTCTGCTATGTTCACCAAGGATTATGTCATGTGGTGAAACTCAATGATGAATGCTTTAACTCTAGAAAATGTATTTATTGTGTCTTGGATTGAGAATGAACTCTTTACTCAACAATAATGTCCACCCGAAGATCGTTGTTGATTAGAAGCCAAGTTTATGACACTGATGCAATGAACAAAGTTGGCGTCACAATATGTAGTGGAATCCACGAGGTTGAGCTTGTTTGCACCCCACCGGGTTGGCACTGAGGAGAGGAATGTAACAAGGTTTGAGGGTGGTCTTTGTTTGGAAATTCATCAGACTATGAGCAATGTTCGCTACCCTACATTTGCTGGTCTTTTGGAAGCTGCCAAGAATCTTAAACATATTCTGCTACAAACTGGGTTTGTGATTGGATCTGCTGCTTGCCACGGTAAACCCTACTTAACCTTCGCCATTGTAACGTCATCGTGAAGGGGATTATTCAGGATCTTCACGATCATATCAATACTCACCTCAACAGTCATCTCGCCGACCTCTTGCTTCACCAAACCGAGCCAGGGAATTCTCTATTAACTCCAAACCCCCAATATTGCCAACATTGTAGAACAGATACCCAAGAAAATAATATCTTGTCACACTTTTGTCAAATGAAGGCATTATAGCCGGACTGTAAGTAAGCAACATCAACGTAGATCCATTGGCAACTGAATCTTCTGGAGGGTCAAGTGGTGGTTCAGTTAACCACAGGAACCAGCCGCCCATGGCAACAACACGTGCATTTCCAATAACTATGGAGGAGGTAAGAAAAAATCCTGAAGTTTGATGTAATTATCAGAATGGATTAGCTGATCAATAACGAGGGTTATATTATTTCTAAAAAGAGGATGATCAAGATTACGACACCTGAGGATCGTGACATTTGAATCTTTGGTGATAGGAGAAAGGGGGATCTGTGTCTGGTGACTATTGCTAAAGTCCGACAGCTTATGGCTAAGGGCTGTGTATCATTCTTGGCATACACTATTGATGTCAAAGTTAAAAAGAAAATGATGGCCGATGCGCCTGTTGTATCTGAATACCCCGACGTGTTTCGGGAGGACTTGTTAGGACTGCCACCTGATAGGCAGGTGGAGTTTAAAATTGATTTGATACCCGAAGACGCGCCAATAACTCGTGCTCCTTATCGCCTTTCGCTATCAGATATGAATGAAATGTTGAAACAACCCCAAGGGTTACTGGACAAAGGTTTCAGTCGGCCAAGTTCTTCACCATGGGCTGCACTTTTATTATTTGTAAAGAAGAGAGATGACACGGTTAGAATGTGCATTGACTACTGGGAGGTGAACAAAATTACAATAAAGAACAAGCATCCACTACCACATATAGATGATCTTTTTGATCTGCTGCGAGGTGCAAGTTACTTCTCAAAGATCGATCTCCGGTCGAGATACCATCAGCTAATGGTCCGTGAGGATGATGTACCAAAAATGAATTTTAGGGCTTGTTACGGACATTACGAGTTCCTGGTTATGCCATTAGGATTAACAAACGCCCCTGCTACTTTTTATGGATCTAATGAGTTGTGTGCAGACCTATGGTGGATAAGTTGGTAATAGTGTTCAATGATAAAATCCTGGTATACTCTAAGTCTGAAGCTGAGCAAGCCATTTATTTAAGAGAGTTGTTAGAACTATTGAGAAAGGAACGGTTGTATGCCAACTTCTCAAAGTGTGAGTTTTGGCTGTAACAATTTTAGTTTTTGGGACATGTGATCTCTGGTGCTGGAATTTCAGTGGATCTAACTAAGGTTGAAGCTATAAGGAATTGGGAGCTGCCTAGTACTGCCACGGAAGTCCAAAGTTTATTGGGTTTAGCTAGTTACTAACTTAGGTTCATAAAAGACTTTTCAAAGATTGTGGTACCTTTGACTTCATTAGCGAAGAAGAATGTAGTGTTTGTCTGGGATGAAGCTCAACAAGAAGCATATGACACTATGGAGAAGAACTTAAGTGAGGCACTGTACTAGCTTTACCAGAGGATGGTGAATATTTTGTGGTATACTAGAGGGCATGTTGTTTCATATTCGTTTGGCATTCTACTAACTATCGTTTATTTAATGCACATTGTTGCTTGTGTACATGTTTTACACGTCTTGTATTATTTGCTGTGCATTAACGTGATGGGCTTTCGAGCAATACTTGATAATCTAATGTAACGGAGGCTATATGACCTGGAGCTGATCCCCCCAAGGTCTCGAAGGGTAGGTGTAACATTCCCGATGGTAAATTTTTGCCTCAAATGATTTATCTGTTCTGTGCAAGATGCAGAATGGAGTTGTATGTGCATATTTGTTCGTACTTCGTGTACGAAGGGGTGCACGATGTTTGGCACTGGTGTGACTCGTATGTGCTGTTAAAGACCTGTAGGATATGAAATATCTGTACTCACTAAGCATCTGCTTACCCCCCCAGTTGTTAAATGTTTTCACGAAAAGGAAAATCTGTGGCGGAACTTTCTAGCTAAGCAACTTACTTGAAGTGTTAGAGGACTCTACTACTTGACCGTGGTAACAAGAATAATTATTATATCTGGGATGTATTTTGGGTGTTTGTAATTAAAGTTCGAGTATGTTGAATTGTTGGTCCTATAGTGCCCTCGAAATGATGCACTAATGGTACAGCTACTCGTGATGAACCTAAAGGGTCGCACAAAAGGGATAATGAGCTTACAAGTACTTTGCATAAATAGATTTATGGGTTTGATCAATTCAAGAATAGAAACTTTAAGTGTTACGGTGATAAAAGACCTAGATATGGGTCAAGGACTAATGATGAAAGTAATTAGGGTATCTAATTAGATAAGGAAACGACTTTCCATTTATGAAACGGAAAATATTATCAAAGGTTGAAAACCTTAGATATTATTTCTTTATTGGTTAATCAATTAACCTAAATTAATGTCTTGTTATGTAAAATAAGAATTAATGTTTGCAAGATGAAATAAGAAAGGCATTACCATAATTATGTAATTGCCTTGTTTTCTTATTTCATTCCCTCCTTATTCTCTAAATACAAGGCATTCTTTTCATTGTTTCATGCACCTCACAGTTCTAAGCATTATAGAATATTCTCTCTAGAGCATTGAATTGATCTTACATAAGTTACCTCTCTAGAAAACTAAAGTAAGAACTAGTATTCTTTTATTATCTAGGACTTATTCTAGTGTGTGATACTCTTACAAATGACATTCTTTGGTGGTTTGCAAGGTGTCAAGGCTTTAACAAGATCTGCATCAGTTTCTGTAGAGGTATGAATTCTTATTCATCTTGTTTCTTTATGTTTTGATTTTCGTTGTTGTCTTATTAGCTTTAGATTTTGTTTGGTTTTGTAAAAATTGTTTATATGTTTTATTTGCTTCCTTGTGCTATGAAATTATTTTATAAACATTTTCAAAACCATAAAACCTAACAGTGGTATTAGATCCTAGGCTAATAGATCAAAAATGGGACAAGAAGGGTAAAACCCTAACGGTTCTCCACTTTCATGTGCAAGTACCCTAGGCGTTTTCTTGGGTTTCTTTGTTTCTTGTTTTATAGTTTTATTTCATGCATATAAAATCATATCATTAAAACCCTAATTGATTTCATGGTTTTTTAAGTGATAAAGTTTCAATCTTTATAATAAAGTTTGAATATTTATGTTGAACTAAAGATGAAATCATATGAAAATGAATGTTTTAATTTAGGAAAGTTCTTATTCTTGAATACAGAGATTTGAAGAATTAAAGGAAGTTTTAAATATGAAAATTAGAGTCTATTATGATTTAATTTTTTTAATTAAATCTGTTTAAAATAATTCTTTGATCATTAATAAGAACTTTATTTATTAAAACAAGTTGGTTATGCATGGAATCTCGGGCTTTGATACGTTCCTAGGACTTGAAATTGCTATGTTTATGTAACACATAGTTGAATCAGGTGTCTAGGAATTAATTCATGAAAATTACTCGGTTCCTTACAATGAAAAATTTATTTGTTTATATGCATGATGTTAGGCACAAAAAGGCCTCAGTCAAACCTGCTCTACATCTTAGGGGGAGATTTTTAATCAAACCTGTTTGATGCACTTGAAGGTATAATTTAAGGCCTGTTTATGCCTTATTGAAAAGTGATTTGCAATATCAGCCAAAGCTGTTTACCCTGTTGCGTTCGTTGCAACAAAGGCAGATTGTCCAAGCTGTTCTGCTTGCTGAACAGGCTGGACATATACTGTCTACGCTGCTCTGTTCTGTTGAGCAGCTTGGACAGATTCTAAGTGTTCTGTTCTTTGTGAACAGAACCTGTTCTTTGTGAACAGGCTAAACACTTTATGGAATATGTTTCCAAGTCCTCATGTATTGTTTTTGGCTACAAGATCAGTTTACAAGTCGAAGACAAAGTGGAAAACTGAAACTGCACAGCCTGCCTACGCTGTTCTGTTACATGAAGACAAACGGATATCTGAAAAGGGTGACAGACCTTTTCTTATATCAAAATGTCCTTAGCAAAATAAGAAAGATGCAAAGTTGACATTCCTCTTTTGGTTAAAGCCTTATGCAACAGTGACAAAAAGAAAAAGACAAATATTCTGCCATATGAAGACAAATATGCTTTATCAGAATGTGCAGAAAAGGTGTCTTGTCTTTTTGGAAAGACTTTCCACTATCTCATCTGTCCAATAAAGAAGCTTCACTGAGATTCTCAGTAAGATTATAAAAGGAAGCTTCTAAGGATTGTGAGATATCAAGAGTGTGAAATCAGATCGTGCATTAAAGTGTGTTTTTCATGCATGCAAGTCTGCTTGAATATAACAGTACGTGTGTCTAAGCTGTTCTTATTGAAAATGTTCATCTGAGTCTTGTAAAACCAGTGAGTGCATCTAAGTGAGTGTAGTCATTGTATCTAGTCTGAGTGTGTCTTAGATTAGTTGAACAACTGTTGTATCTGTCATCTCAGCTTGAACCTTTCCGCAGTCAAGCTTGTTTGTAATTAACACTTGTTGATAATATACACAAACATTGAGAAAGGAGTGTTGAGTTTTTAAATAGTTGTATTCACCCCCCCTCTACAGCTTAGAACAATACACTAGGGAAACCTTTTGGGACCTACAACTGGTATCAGAGCAGATAGAGTGTGTGTCAACTCTAGATCTCTCATTCTCCCTACTTTCCCATGGACAACAGTGCTGCAAGTTCCTCCTCTTACTATGACAATGGGTCAATGGCCAAATCCCCCAAGTTCAATCATCAGAACTTCTCTGGTTGGAAGTGCAGAATGATGCTCTATTTAGAGAATTTGGATGTACAACTACCAGAGATAGTAATGGAAGGTCCCTATGTGCCAACTTGTGTTACTACTATCACTCCTGCCGTTAAAGGAGCTGCCCCTGAAATCAGAACCTTTGAGAAGGCCAAAGCTGAATGGTCTGATGAAGACAAAAGACTGGTTGCTCTGGATGCAAAAGCCAGGAATAACCTGGTTATCTCTCTGCCTGATGATGTGTTCAAACATGTTAAGAAGATGAAGACTGCAAAGGGATGTGGGAAACTTTGTGTACCGTCTATGATGGTCTCACAATCACATTGGACAACAGGATTTACAATCTTATTAGACAGTTTGAACTCTTCTTTGCAAAACCAAAGGAGTCACTCACAGAAACCTACACCAGGTTTACTGCTCTTGTTAATGATCTCAAAGCTGTTGGGATCACAAAGGACAGCCTGACTCTGGTGAACAAGTTCTTGGACATCTTGCCTGAAGAGTGGAACTACTTTTCTACCATCTTGAGAAATTCAGGTACCATCAAAGGTATGGATCTTGTAAACTTATATGGATCCTTACTAAATGATGAGCAGTCAAGGCAACAGAAAAGAAAGACCTTGGAAATGTCTAAGAGAGGTGTTGCCTTAGTGGCCAGCGTGAGACAACCTGTCATTCAGGTGTGTGATGTGTTCACACAACCTGATCAACAGGCTGATGATGAAAGGGAGGAAATGTATGATGAGGAAGACAGTGCAGATCTTGCTGAACTTGATGATGAGCAAATGATTGCAATGCTTGTCGAAAGGTTCAACAAGAAAAGGTTTGGAAGAAAAATGCTGCAGGGGAACTCAAATGCTGTAAAAAAGAAGGCATTTGATAAATCTAAGGATGAGTGCTTCAAATGTGGCAAGACTGTCCATATAGCTGCTGACTGTGTGTCAGAAGCTGTTGGAAAGTCATCCAAACCATACAAGACTAACAGGGACGATGGCTACAGGGTTAAGTACCTTATGGCCATGGCTAAGCTGAAAAAGTTGGAAAACTGAGTGGCTTCCAACAAGCAAAAAGGGACTCATGGCTGAGACATGTGATTGGGAGGAGTCTGATTCATCCTCAGATGAAGAAGACAACAACTGTCTGATGGCCAACACTGACGTCCCATCAACCAACAACTTCAAACAGGACTTGGCTGAAGCTGAAGACTTCAGCAGCTTAGAGAACTGGAACCCCACAATGATGTACAAGGTACAAAACTTTATGGCTTACAGTTCTGATGAAAAGTAAAAATGTTTGAATATATGCTTGTTGATTTAAAAGCTGCTGTTGAGAAGCATAATGTTTTACTATCTGAAATCTCTAAGCTTAAAACTGATCTTGAAATAAAATCCAGTAAACTGGACAGTTTCCATAAGTTGGAAACTGAGCTTAATGAATTAAAACACATCAACTCCATTTTACTAGAAGAAAAGAGAGAGACAGATGTAAAACATGCAAAGATTCAAAAGATAGTTGATTCTTGGTGCCAATCTGCACAAAAAGTCAGCCATTGCATCAGTCAGCAGATCCCTGCACAAATACAAGCCTATCTTGGAGGGGATCTTGACAAAGCAGCTTCAATTTGTTGAGATAAATAATCTGAAAGATGACTTATCCACTCCTGGTGAGCTTCCCAGCACTGTCATTCAGAAAGTAAATGGTAAGCTGGTCTCAACTAACAGGTTTGTCAGGTCTTAAAATACTGACACCTTGTGTGAAAAAGCTCCAAAAGCTGATGATGGAATATGTTCTCCATCAAATCAGCCTGCTAAGTGCTCTGCTGATTCACACAAGCAGAAGAAAGGAAAACATGTTCAAACTGCAGCCGTGGACACTAAACTTGTTGACAAAACAGGCTCTGGGTCCAAAGCTGATGGTAAGAGACCTGTTAATCCTTTTGATGCTAAACATTTTGAGAAAAAGTTTTGAAAAGGTAAGCAGCCTGCTTTCAACAGGGGTAAGTCTCATGTTGAAAGCAAATCTGCTGTGGTTTCAAATAAGTTTTTAAATCATAGTGGAAAATTGGTTATAAATGAAGGTAACTCTTTCAAAACCAAAAGCGGTGATTATGTTGATAGGCAACATCCATCACATCTCAGTAAGGGCAAAGGCAAAACCATTGCTCAACCTGAGAAATTTGGGAATAAGTTTTCCAAACCTGTGGAAGGTCGAAAACCAATCAAGCTTCCTGTATTTGACATCTGTCCTCCCAAAAAGAGGAAAGAAGAAACAGGCAAAGCTGTTGCTATTGTGCCTTCCACCCAAACTGTTGATTCATCTAAGAATAGTAATAAGTTTGCTAAACCTGCTGATAAAATCAACAAAAATAATTCAGAATGTGTTTCTGGAAGTTCTTCTTCCAAAAAGGCTAAAAAGAGAAAATGCTATAAATGTGGGAAGAAGACACACATGGCCAAAGACTGTCCTGAAACTGAGGACATGAGGCCTGTTGACTCTGCTAGTTCCATCATTGCTAAAACAAGCCGTGTTGGAAGTAATTTAGTCAATGAAAATGGTATCCACACTGATACCATTCAAATAGGAAAAATTTGTGTGGATATCACCAGTCCATCAACAAATGGTGATGAAGTAGGAGAACTCATCCCTATGATGAGTTCCCCTAAAAGTAACTAATATTTTCCCATGACACTCTGCAGGAAAAACAACCATCCCAGGTTTGGTACTTGGACAGTGGCTGTTCAGGACACATGACAGGTTGTAAGGATCTGCTGAGTGATCTCAGGCCTGAAAAAGGGCCAAAAGTCACATTTGGTGACAATGTACATGGATCCACAGAAGGATATGGAACTCTTCAAGCTGGTGCTGCAGTGTTCAAAAGGGTAGCCTATGTGGTTGGGCTGAAACATAACCTTGTTAGCATAAGTCAACTGTGTGATGCTGGTTACAAGGTTAACTTTGATGAGCACCTGGGTTACATATTGGATCCCCAAGGCAAAGTTGTGCTGTGTGCTCAACGAAAGAAAGGTGTATATGTTGTGGACATGAAATCTACTGATCCCACAACTGAAACCTGCTTTCTCACAAGAACCAATGCAGACCTGAACTGGTTATGGCACAAAATGCTGTCACACCTGAACTTCAAGAATATCAACAAACTCTGTAAGAAAGAGTTGGTAACAGGTTTGCCTTCTATAACCTTTGTTAAGGATAAACTCTGCACAACTTGTGAAAAAGGAAAGCAGAGAAAATCATCTTTTAAATCCAAGCATAATTTTTCTATTGATACTCCTCTCTTCTTAATCCACATGGACTTGTTTGGACCAGTCAGTGTCCCAAGTCTAGGATGAAGAAGATACACTCTAGTAATGGTTGATGAGTTCTCCAGGTTTACATGGGTGATCTTTCTGAAGAGCAAAGGAGAGGCTACTAGAGAAATCATTAGATTTATCAAGAAGATGGAAATGCTAAATTCTGCTCAAGTAAAGCAGCTTAGAAGTGATCATGGTACTGAGTTCAGAAACAGTACTCTTGAGGACTTCTGTGAAGAAAGAGGGATTTCACAGAACTTTTAGCAGTAAGAAATCCACAACAAAATGGAGTTGCTGAAAGGAGAAACAGAACCCTCATTGAAGCTGCTAGAACCATGCTGTGTGCATTTGGTTTACCTTCATCATTCTGGGCTGAAGCTGTCCACACTGCTTGCTTCACTCAAAATAGATCCTTAGTGGTGAAAAGGTTCAACAAAACTTCCTATGAGCTGCTCAAAGGGAGAAGGCCAAACATTAGCTACTTCCATGTGTTTGGATGTCCCTGTTTCATTCTGAATCAAAGGGACCAACTAGCAAAGTTTGAACCTAAAGCTGATGAAGGTGTGTTTGTTGGATATTCTGCTATCTCCAAAGCCTACAGAGTATACAAGAACAAGAGAAAGGTGATAGATGAAACCATCAATGTCACCTTTGAAGAGTCCAGGAGTGCCTCCACCAAAGCTGTTCCTGAATCAGTCTCTGAAGAATTCAGCTTTGATGATCTTATGCATTCTAACAGTGAAGAGAAGGACTCAAAAGCTTCCACTATATCAAGAGTGGAACCTGCTAACCATGATGGGCATGATGATGATTATGTTGATACACCCTGTGTGAATAAGTGCACTGACTTTATTACAACTTCATGTCCTGAACCAATCAATGCTGATTTTCCTGGATCCTCTGCTGATATGTTCAACAATGGAGAGTCATGCTCAACAAGTGAACAGGCTCAAGATATCAGTGGTCTGAAAATCTTGAGAGCTGTTCAACAGGACCTGTTGAAGATGCAAACAACTCAGGAGAATCCTCATTGAAGAATGATCCTAAGTGGATCAGGTGTCACCCAAATGATCAAATAATTGGTGACATCAACAAAGGGGTACAAACAAGATGGGACAACTTAGGGACCTTTTGTATGTTCTCTAGCTTTGTGTCCCTGATGGAGCCAAAGAAAGTGGATGAAGCACTTAAAGATGCCAATTGGATCACTGCCATGCAAGAGGAGCTCAATCAGTTTGAGAGAAACAAAGTATGGAAGCTGGTCCCTGCTCCTAAAGGAAAAACTATAATTGGCACCAAATGGGTTTACAGGAACAAGATGGATGAGCAAGGTCATGTCATTAGAAATAAGGTTAGACTAGTTGCTCAAGGCTACAGACAGGAGGAAGGCATTGACTATGATGAAACATTTGCTCCTGTGGCCAGGCTAGAGACAATTCGTTTGTTTCTAGCTTACACTGCTCATAAGAGCATGAAGGCATTTCAAATGGATGTGAAGAGTGCATTTTTAAATGGTAAGCTGCAAGAAAAGTCTATGTCAAGCAGCCTCCAGGTTTTGAAAATGAACATCATCCAGGTTTTGTCTATAAGTTGGACAAAGCCCTCTATAGTCTAAAACAAGCCCCTAGAGCCTGGTATGACACTCTTACTGATTTCCTTACGAGCAATGGTTATTCCAGAGGTAAAGTGGATACCACACTGTTCATAAAGAAGGTGAAGTATGATATTATGCTTGTTCAAATATATGTGGATGACATAATATTTGGTTCTACTAATGAGCATTTATGCAAGAATTTTTCATTACTCATGAAATCAAAATATGAAATGAGTATGATGGGAGAACTTACTTTCTTTTTAGGATTACAGGTTAAACAAACCTCAAATGGAATTTTCGTAAATCAAAGAAAGTATACTTTAGATCTATTGAAAAAGTTTAAATTTGATCAAAGTTCTCCTATTAAAACCCCAATGGCAACCAATGTAAAGTTGGATGCAGATGCCGGTGGCAAAGCTGTTTCAGTATCAGCTTACAGAGGCATGATTGGGAGCTTGCTGTATTTAACTGCTAGTAGACCTGATATTATGTTTGCTACCTGTTTATGTGCTAGGTTCCAAGCTGATCCAAAAGAATCACATCTAGCTGCTGTGAAAAGAATCTTCAGATACCTTAAGGGTACACCAGGTTTGGGTTTTTGGTATCCCAAAGACTCAAGCCTTGAGCTAATAGGTTATTCAGATTCTGATTTTGCAGGCTGCAGGCTAGACAGGAAAAGCACAACAGGTGGATGTCAACTCCTTGGTGGTAAGTTGATAAGTTGGTGTAGCAAGAAGCGGAACTCAGTTTCTACTTCTACTACTGAAGCTGAATACATTGCTGTTGGAAGCTGCTGTGGGCAGATCCTATGGATGCAGCATCAGGTTGAATACTATGGACTTGTATATAGGAAAACTCCTATTCTGTGTGACAATACAAGTCCCGTAGCTATCTCCAACAATCCAGTGTTTCGCTCCTGAACAAAGCATATAGAGGTCAGACATCACTTCATCAGGGATCACATTTAGAAAGGTAATGTGGAGGTAAGTTTTATTTCCACAGATGAACAGCTTGTAGACATATTCACCAAACCTCTTGATGAAAACAGGTTCAATTATCTGGTAAGCAAGCTGGGCCTGTTAAACAAAAGTGACTGAGTGTCCAACATGTTCTAAGCTATTATATGTCTCACACTGCTCAAGTTTCGCAGAACAGATTATGCATGTTCTATACTTAGCCATTTTCTGCAAAACTTGAACGGCTTGAGCATATAACAGGTTTGACAATAACAACTTTTATGTCAAACCTGATCTGATGATCAAACCTCCACCCTGCTCACTCCCTAAATCTGTCATACAAGACATTGTCTTGTAACTTGATCAGCTATTGAACACAACCAGTTCTTACATAGCTGAACAGGTTAAAGGAATAGCCTGAAGAGTGAACAGCTTGTGATGACCCTGCTCATCACAGGTTTGACCAACAGCTTAGACCATCAGTTTTAATTACCTTTCTTCACAATTAAGTTACTTAATTTTTGTTTTTATTTAACTTAATTACTGCGGATAATGTGTGTTTACGTTTGTTAGTGATTAACAATGGCTCAAGTGGTCTGACAACCGTTCTGACATGGACAACCATTCCGTTTTCCGTTAACGAACATTTCAAATCAACCGCCCAAACATTTCTCTCTCATACCCACTCACATTCAAATCCTATAAATACCCCATACTGTTTCATCTTCGTCTTCCTCACTACTTCCATCACTTCCAAAGAAACCTAAAACTCGACTAAGTGTCTTGTGCTACCACTTTCACTACTTCCCAAATGGCTCACCGAAACAACCCCTTTCTACCAGTATTTGTTGGTGCTGATGTTCAGAAACATCCCTCTGTCACCACAATGCTAACCCTGAAACCTACCAACTACCTTGAAAACCTAACCATCCCCAAAAATTATGTGGGGAAAGGCTACGAAGAGATGGTGGAATTTCTGAAAGTTCACCCCCTGAACTATGCCATGACTGCCACCCCTGGTGTCCTGTACCAGGAAATGGTGTATGAGTTCTGGTACACCTGTGCCTACAACCCAGATACCAAAGTCATCAAGGGAACGATTCTCAATGGGACTCAGACCATTGAGATCACTACTAGTCTAATCAGGGAAGTTCTTCATCTTCCAGTTGCTGAACCCTATGATCAGCCACAGGCTGAGAATGACCAGATGGGCAATCTGCTACGCTTCTGTGGTGTAGCAGAACCCAAAGTTGGGGCCACACTGTTTAGGAAGGATTTGTCTCCAACCTACAGTTTCTTATTTGCCTCTGTGGTAATGTGCTTCAGCAGTAAGGTTGGTTCCTTTGACCAACTAAGCCGTGATGAGATTCCTATAGTCCTACAGCTTGTAGATGGGACTACAATCAACATGGCCAGATGGATTTTCATGAATTTGAGGAATCTGGTGCAGCAGGAAACACGTCCAGCTGCTGTTCGTTATCCCAGATTTTTGAGTCTCATCTTCAAGCATGTCTGTGGTGAGCATCTGTATAACTTTCAGCCTTTACTTAGTACTGCTGCATTTCCTGTCATAGGAAATAGAGTTTTCTACACTCCAGTTCTCCCAAATGAGCCTCCTCTGTCTACACCAATGAGGAGGTTGCTAGGATTGGTGGAAGGACCCTCTGCTGTGAGGGTGGATCCAAAAGCTGCTCCCAAAGGAAAATCCAAATCCAGGGTAAAGTTTGTTAAGAGGACCCTGGAAACGACTGAAGTTGGGCCTGTCGACAAGAAGGCCAAAACAGCCAAGTCTAAGTCTGCACCATCAGCCTCTGTGGCTGAGGGGGAGCAGGCTTCTCACCCTGGTTCATTTGTTGAGCCTGAAGCCTCTGTGGCTGGTGCCTCTGTGGCACCTGAGACTATGGAAAATGCTAACCCACCTGTTTCTGACCCAGTCTCAAAACCAGTCCAATCAGAACCACTCATCACCTCCCCACAATCACCCACCTCATCTCTCAAATCATACCAATGCAAATCCATTGCCAAAAAGAAACCAACAGCCAAACCAGCCAAAAATAGCCCAAACCAGCCCCTCTATTCCCTTTCAATAGGGTTCAGTTGAAAAAGAAGCAACCACTGTTGCTTCTCCTATTTTGGGAGAAGCTTCAGGGCATTTGGAGCCTGCTTCACTCCAAAAAGACTCCACCCAGAGTCAGCCTAAATCCTCTGGTTCCTCCCAACAGGAGTTCACTCCACTCCATACTGAGTCCACACTGTCTCCCCCTCATACTTCTTCACACCCTGAGTCTGCACGAGGTGCCCACACTGCTGGATTAGACCATCCAGTAGCTTAGGCTCCAATCGCTGTTCCTCATGATACATCTGTTGTACACCCAACAGCTGCTGAAGGACCAACCACCCAAGCTGATGAACCTCAGGGCACAGAACATCCCTTTGGGAGGCTGCTCCTCATATGCAAACTTCATCAGCAAGTTTCTCCACTGCTGATGTTGAAATGCAAATCCCATCTCCCAATGATGAGGTACCTTTAAACCAAAGTGCTGTAGAGGGAACCACCCCTGGCCTTAATGATGGTGCTGCAACACAAGCAGCATCTGAAAGGCTACCAACCTCTAGCCCCCTCCAAGCTGGGCCACATCACTTTTGCCTAGGCTATGGAGCTTCTTTCAAAAGTACCTTTTCCCTCTCCATCACATCCCCAAACACCTGCCTCATCCTCATCATCTCATTCATCACCATCTACACAATCCAAACAGTCTACCCATAGACCTCCATCCCCTAAAGATCTGCCTTTGAAGGATCAGGTTTCCTTGCTGACCAACAAAGTTGGCTCTTTAGAAAATTCCACGTCTTCTCTACCCTATCTAATTTCAGACACTGTGTCTGAACAGCTCAAAGGATTCTTTATTGTGTTCAAGAATTCCTTTCCATCCACTCCTCAAACTGACCACTCCTCACAGCTGCTTGCACTTACTGCACAACTGCAAAATATCTCCACTTCCCTCTCTTCAATTCTTTCACACCAACAGGACTCCGTGTCCTCTATGACAGCCATATCCCAACAGCTATCCACTCTCCTCACAACTTGCACAACTACCCTTCCTACCACCTTGGCCAGCCTAAACACTCTAGTCGTCTCTCTATCAAATTTCGTGTCAGCAAACCTTGTTGATGTGCAGGACACTCTTGAGTTACATCTTGCACAGCTTCAAAGTCTGCTATTCACAGCTTCTGATAGAGAAAATATTCTTAACCTGACCTCTACTGCTGAGTCCCATTCATCCTCTCTTCAAACCTGTCTTTCCTAACTTGCAGAGGTGAAGGACAACCTGGCTTTCTTAGTGCATAGCCTGGTTGGTCCCAAACCTGCTGCAAAGCCTGCTGAATTTGTTTCTTCAGGCAGACCAGTTGTTGAAGGTACTGGTCCATCTCCTTTAAAGGGGGAGAAGTTGTCTGCCTCGAAGACTAAGTCTAAGGGGGAGAAAACCTCTTCTCCTAAGGAGAAATCAGCATCTACTGATCAAACAGCAGGTGCATCGGTAACAGGTACAGGTCCAGTTGAAGGTGCCTCTCATCAAGCTGAACCTGCTCAGCCTACTCAGGCTGGATCTCCAAACCCTGCACAATCTAAGGGGGAGGAATTCATTCCTGAGGACAGGCCAAGCAGCAGAAGGAGACATCTAATTCTGGAGGAAGCAGAAGAAGAAGAGGAGGATATTCCTGAAGTTGTTACCACTACAACAGCTAAACAAAAAGAAAAAGCCGTTGTTGACCCTGATCACCAGAAAGCAGCAGAACTGAAGTTTGACAGAGCAAGGGCTAAGGATATGGGTGTGCCTATGGACAAATATTATGAGTTCAGAGATGAACAGCTCAAAGCCCTGGAAACACTGAGAAAAGAAGAAGCTTCTGCCAAAGCTGCCAGATCCTTTGCACTCAAAGAGGCAAGCAAATTCAAAATGCCCTCTTTGGATGTGCAAAGAAAACTTCTGGAAGCTGCTAAAGAATCAGCTGGTGAAAAGGAAGGAGAACAGGAAAAGGGTGCTCTGGTCTCTGTGACCAAAACCAAGCAAGCATCCTCCGCAAGGGCCCAGTTCCACTTTGACAACTTGGCAAAGAAAAAGTTCCATGATGTTGCTGATAGAAGACTTGCCAAGGAATCTATTGTCAAAGCTGTCCCTATCTCAAGCAAAGGCAAATAGTGGAAGCTGCAAATAACTAGAATGGGTGCTACAGGCCCAAAACTGGAATCTTATGACTACACTGATGTTGCACAAATGGGGTACAGAGAATGGGTTGAGCTGGCAGTTGCCCTGAGCCAGTCTAAGTCTGAAACGACTAAGACTATCAGGGCATATGTCAAGAAGGTGATGGAGAGAGTGAAAGACGTTGGCTTGATCTCAAAAGAAGTAAGTGAGGGTGTCTCTGTGACTTACCCCAAGATAATGGCCAAGAGGACCAGAAAGGATTCTGAGCTGGAGGAACTCCTGATCTTGATTGAACAAGGTGATTACGCTGTAGAGATCAAAGGAGTTGACCACAGCCTGCCCAAAGGAGTAGAATTTGAAGAAGGCAAGGTAACTGAAGAACCTGAGTTGAGAGCATTTTTTGTAGATCTCTTAACTCAGAAGAAGTGCTTTCAAAGAGCATCAGATCTATACAAAGTGGGTCTCAAATAGCTTGCAGCCTTCAGACTTGCAAACTCCTTCAGGCAATCCAGCAAGTGGAGAGCAGCCATCTGGGACCAGCTCAGAGGCTTTTATGAGAGAGGGGAGCTTCAAGATCCCAACTTTATGTTTCTCAGAGTTGAAATTCAAGATCTGAAGGAAACAAGGGATGAGCTTGAAAGAATGTTTGAAGAAGGACTACCACCACCAATGCAGTGAAGTCCATCTACTATCTGAGTAGGTGAAGAATGGAAGCTGTCCATCTGTTGGCCAGGCTTGCCATTATCTGCTCCTAACTTCAACAGTCCAAAATGTTGAATTTTCTTGTACATTAGTTGTACTCAGTTGCATCAGTTGTAACTTTTATTTACATCAGTTGTAATATACATTAGTACATTAGTTGTACTTCTGTAAAAACATACGTTGTTTATGTAATAAAAAATCAGTATATATAAACTGATCTTTTACTTTACTTTAATGTTGTAATTTTATTTCAGCAAGATGTATTGTAAAAATGTATAGTGATTATTGATTAAATCAGCTCAGACTGATTATTGCAAATAGGGGGAGATTGTTAGGCACAAAAAGGCCTCAGTAAACCTGCTCTACATCCTAGGGGGAGATTTTTAATCAAACCTGTTTGATGCACTTGAAGGTATAAATTAAGGCCTGTTTATGTCTTATTGAAAAGTGATTTGCAATATCAGCCAAAGCTGTTTACCCTGTTGCATTCGTTGCAACAAAGGCAGATTGTCCAAGCTGTTTTGCCTGCTGAACAGGCTGGACATAAACTGTCTACGCTGCTCTGTTCTGTTGAGCAGCTTGGACAGATTCTATGTGTTCTGTTCTTTGTGATCAGAACTTGTTCTTTGTGAACATGCTAAACACTTCATGGAATATGTTTCCAAGTCCCCATGTATTGTTTTTGGCTACAAGATTAGTTTACAAGTCAAAGACAAAGTGGAAAACAGAAACTGCACAGCCTGCCTATGCTGTTCTGTTACATGAAGACAAACGGATATCTGAAAAGGGTGACATACCATTTCTTATATCAAAATGGCCTTAGCAAAATAAGAAAGATGCAAAGTTGACATTCCTCTTTTGGTTAAAGCCTTATGCAACAGTGACAAAAAGAAAAAGACAAAGATTCTTCCATATGAAGACAAATATGCTTTATCAGAATGTGCAGAAAAGGTGTCTTGTCTTTTTGGAAAGACTTTCCACTATCTCATCTGTCCTATGAAGAAGCTTCACTGAGATTCTTAGTAAGAGTATAAAAGGAAGCTTCTAAGGATTGTGAGATATCAAGAGTGTGAAATCAGATCGTCCATTAAAGTGTGTTTTTCATTCATGCAAGTCTGCTTGAATACAACAGTACGTGTGTCTAAGCTGTTCTTATTCAAGCTGTCAATCTGAGTCTTGTAAAATCAGTGAGTGCATCTAAGTGAGTGTAGTCATTGTATCTAGTCTGAGTGTGTCTTAGATTAGTTGAACAAATGTTGTATCTGTCATCTCAGCTTGAACCTTTCCGCAGTCAAGCTTGTTTGTAATTAACACTTGTTGATAATATAGACAAACATTGAGAAAAGAGTGTTGAGTTGTTAAATAGCTGTATTCACCCCCCCTCTACAGGTTAGAACAATACACTAGGGAAACCTTTTGGGACCTACACATGATATATAAATGAGAAATGAAATCATGGAACCTTAGAACATCAATTAATGAATCTATAACATGTTACAAGATCGCTGTCATGATGAGATCGTCAAAACGGTGTAAATAGTCAAAGGCGAAAATGACATTTAGTAGTCAGATGTGACTCTCCTCCCACCCCGATTCCGCTTGATACCGGTGTAATAGAATTCAGATTGGTAGTACATAAAATTGGATTTTATTGTGAATTGATAAAATTACAAAATATTATTTTATAATATCATTGATTATAAGTTGAATTTATGATCATGATGAAATGAACTTTAACTGAAAAGTAAAATTGAATTTTTGCACGTTACATGTTAAATTATTTAACAAGTAATGAAAGGGACGCTATAAATATGATTTTATAAAGTACTCGTTTAACAATTTATGTAGACCCTTACAAATGTTAATGTTATTTAACAATGGAAAAACCCTTGTTAAATTTAAGATGATGCCATCCATTTGGACACCACTTGCAATAGTATAGATATGATTTATGTAAGAAGTGCCCTAGCCAACTGCATGAATTTATGTCTTACAAATAAGGTGATTATTACGAATTCCAAACAGTCTTGGTCCAATTATCATACGGTGTTAAATTGACAACTTAATAAGTGATTTCCATATCAGATATGGGCCCAAGGCATCGATGAGTTTGAACATCTCTTTGAATCTCATAAAGGAGAATTGCATACTATGCAATTGGTGATAAACCTAGCATAATAGTCAAACTATGCAAAAAGTGCCTTAACCAATTGCATAGAATGGTGTATTATGGATCTCAACATATTAAACCAACGTTTTGAGAAAAACAAGAAGGGTAATTAGTTTATAGGATTAAATACTAAGTCATTGTCTAAAGATTTATATTATAATTTTAATAACTATCTTTTAGTACAATTAAAGGATCATCGACTAGTAACGTTCTTAGAGAATTAGTCTCAAAGAATGAAAGGAAATATGAATATCTAAACGTCACCTTTTATGATATAGTTACAAGTCTTGTTCAATATGAACACAATAGATTGCAATGATACTTTTGAGGTGGTCAGTTCAGAGGACCAGATAGGTGAGGCGGAGGAGCATCGAGTATAGGATCTGTTTATAGAGACTCAACATGGAAGAGGCGTCGATAGAGGCCTACGGGACCCTGTGATCCCAGTTGAGTTCATTGTTATCAGTGTGTCCATCCAGGTCACACTCAGATGGAGTGTACGATACGGGACTCACTTTCCCTTAATTGCGGGACACCCGGACACCAGGCCCGAGATTGCTTAACATCAAGACAGGGCGATCAGAGGTACGAAGAACAGAGATCACCAACTCAGAGTCATAGTTCAGTAGGCCCTTCTACTCGTAGAGATACCATTCCGAAGCCTATGGACGAATATTCCAATTGACAGCAAACGATGCATGAGAGATAGCTGTTATTGTATCGTGTACATTTCTAGTTGATGCTTGTAGTGCTCGAGCTTTATTTTATTCTGGGGAAATTCATTCCTTTGTGTCATTATCATTTGCTTCTCGTTTTACCATTACACCTGTTGAGTTATCTGAGTAATTTATTATAGAGTTAGCTGATGGTAGTGCTTCCGTAGTTAGACACGTGTATCCCTAGTGTACCTTAGATATAGACAAACATAGATTTGGAGTTGACTTGTCACCCATATACATTAGCAGCTTCATCGTGATACTAGGGATGGATTTGTTATCTTCTCAATGCGCCGACATTGCTTGTTCCAAGAAGATTATTCGACTACCAGTGTCAGTCAATCAGATAGTCACAATGTATGGAGAACGAAGTAAACGTAACTTTAGCATCATTTCCACAATCCATGCTTAACATCATTTAGCTAAGGGTTATTCCTCTTTCTTGGATTATGTGGTAGATGTGAAGACAAAGAAGAAGTGTTTAGAGAAAGTTAATGTGGTATCCGAGTTCCTTAATGTGTTTCCAGAGGAGATACTTGGACTTCCACCAGATCTCTAGGTAGAGTTTCGTATAGATCTAGTGCCAGGTGCTACCTAATACAAACGCACCCTATTGTCTATCTTTTACTGAGATGAAAGAGTTGATGAATCAGCTACATGAGTTGTTAATCGTGGCTTCATTAGACCCAATAAGGTGGCAGTGAAAACCCATCACCCCTTTCCACGAATAGATGATTTATTTGATTAGCTCCAGAGCGACAGTGTATTCTCAAAGATAGATTTGAGATCAGGGTGCCACCAGCTGAAAGTGCTGGATGAAGATGTCTTAAAGACAACATTCCGAACACGTTATGGCCACTATGAGTTCTTGGTTATGCCTTTTGGGTTGACCAATGCCCCAGTTGCCTTGATGAACCTAATAAATCGAGTTTTCCATCCGTACTTGGACCGATCGATCATATTGTTCATAGATAACATCTTGATTTATTCCTATATCGTAGAGGAGCATGCAACACATCTTCATGCAATTTTATTGGTTCTAACACATGAGAAGTTGTATGCCAAGTTTTTGAAATGTGAGTTTTGGCTGCATGAAGTTCATTTTCTAGGACATGTTGTTAGTGGTGAAGGTGTTCAAGTAGCCCAACTAAGATTGAGGAATAATGAGTTGGGACCGACCAAAGAATGTAACAATGTTTCGTAGCTTCATGGATTTGGCAGGGTCCTACAGATGATTCATCTAGGACTTCTCTCAAATTGTCGTACCGTTGACTCGTTTGACCGAACAGTCAACCCCATTCGAGTGGACTGAAGATCAGGAATTTGTTTTCCAGGAGTTAAAGTGTCAGATATGCCAGTCACCGGTGTTAGCGCAATCAGAAGGTACTTTTGGATTGGTGGTGTATAGTGATACTTCTTGTCTTAGATTAGGATATGTGTTGATGGAGGAAGGTCGAGTAATTGTTTATGCTTCTCGTCAGTTGAAAGATCATGATATAGAGCTGACAGTGATTGTCTTTGCGTTAAAGATCTGGACACATTATTTGCATGGCGTTCCTTTCATACTGTTTATTGGTCATAAAAGTTTGCAGTAGCAGTTCAGTCAGCATGACTTGAATATCAGACAAAAACATGGACTAGAGCTAATTTGTAACACCCTACTTTTATCACTAATACGACGTAGGACAGATTGTCCACATCATCCAAAACAATATTGTTGTAGTGGTCTCAAACAAATATTATTCACTCACAATGATTTATGTATGAAAAATGGCTGATTCATGCAAAGAAAACAAAGAGAATAATAAACTCTATCAATGTCAACAAAGCACATGTGTAGCCAACACTTTTCTCAGAATATTCTCAATTCAAAATGTTTCAAAAGTTACAGAAGTGACAAAACCCTAGGTCAAAGTTACCTTTGATACCTAGGTCCTAAGGTTGAGGGGTTTGCACAAACTATCCCTTAACTTTCTACTAAAATAGAAAATTACATATAAATACATGCCAATTAAATGGAAATAAAATAATTAGACATTATTAGAAAATAAAACCACAAGATTGAAATAATACATATAACAAATATGATCACCAATGGTAAGCAACTAGATAATATACTAAACAACCATAATGGGCATAATAGTGTCGACCTGACGGGAACCAACACCCGTTAAAAGGTCTAGTTAACCATCATCGTAGTTAAGGTTACTGTCATCCCAAACGATCGGCTGATACGCCTTGTCACAAAACAACAGAAGACTACTTACTAAAGTAGTCACCATCTACGGTCCATGTGGTGGGTCTCTATACATGCCCGTTGAGTCTCTAACCTCTAGTCGCGTACCTGAGACGCATAATTAAAACAACAGTCAGCTATGAAGCTGGTGAGTTACAAATAAACAACATTAATTTAATTTTCGTAAAAGAGTTAGCACATTATAATCAACAGAACAATAAGCTCTACATGTGGCCGCAACAACAACCCGATGCCTCCTTGGGAGCGACACAGAATAGGCTGCGTAGCCCACTCCATGAAGTAGTGGCTAAGCCAGGACCTCTGGATTGGGAATGACCCAACATGCCGCTACTCAACATATCATAACTCAACACATGCACCACATGCTCTACTATGTGTTAACAATGAGTCAACGTATAAAAGGCATCCTCAAAGAACCCGGATAGTAAAATAATAGATCTTTTTTAAAACATAGTTATCAACGTTAGTGCATCCCCTACAACAGGATATGTAACTCACCAGAAGCGCTGCGGCAATAAAGAGTATCTACTACAGGTTCACCTGGTTCCAGGCTCAACTACGGTCCCTAGCAACACATAAAACTAGGATATAATAACAACTCAACTAACAACCAATGAGTACTTTACTAATGCAACTACTCCAATCATAAGTCAACTAGTCAGACCGCACGACGCGAACCACCCATCGCGGGTAGCCATCCTGGTCGAGATGGTCTAGTGATGTTCTTATCGTCGTGGACGAATTCATCTGAGTGCGCCCGAGTTCCTATGGCCCGCGACCAGCCACCTTGACCATGCCCCACCTCCAGCAACTAACCTGCACTGCCTCACCCAGATCGCGGTCGCGACCAGGGAAGCGCGGCCACGATACGGTGTTGACTAGAGCAGTTGTAGACTCTGTTATGCTCTGCCTAGGGGGTTAATCCACACAATTGATTTGTACCAGCAAGAATTTATTTCATTCCAATAATAATTACTAAACTTAATCTGATCTTGCTGTTGAAATGACGTGAGATTGACGAAGATGATGAAGTTTCATTACTTCGATTATGGTTGCTGCTAGATTTCCTCTAGCTCAATCTCTTTTTCAACTCTCTAACAGCACACAAATACACACACCTTTAGCTTTAATTAGAATTGAAGCAAGGTTTGAAGACTTCCACTTTATAAACGTTTTCGGTCCCGGACCCAATTAACACGGGTATAACACACATTACCCACTAATTAAACAACTATTAACTTAATTATTCCCAATTTAATAATTCAGGTTTAGAATGTTATTTAACTCGTCATAACAACTCTAATTTCACAATTAGCACTAATCTGGTTTGTTAGGCACAATAACGGCTTAATCAAACCTGTTCTATATCCTAGGGGGAGATCTTTGATCAAATCTATTTAATACACTTAGGGGAGATTGTTATGCTGTTTGGTGCCTCAATCCAACCTTTTGATGATATGTAATACTGAGCCTAAGTCTGTTTTACATTGTTACATAAGTTGTAACCTGGTAGTATGTCAAAACTGTCCTCATCAGTTGAACAGGTTTGACAGTTTGTGTCTAAGATGTTCATAATTGTTGGATAGGTTTGACATAGTTTAGTGGTCTGTTCTTTGTGAATAGAGCTTGTTCTTCATGAACATGTTTAACACTAATTGAAATTTGTTTCCAAGTCATCATGTAATGTTTTGAACATTGGGATGTTACATTTCTGCCAAAGTTGTTCTGCTACATGAAGACAAAGAGATATCTGAAATGGGTGACAGACCATTTCTTATATGATAATAGTTTTACAAAGAAGAATAAAGGTTACGTGCTGACTTTCTTTTTTAGGGTAAAGCTAGAAACGATAGAGTTAAAAGGAAAAGACAAAGATTATGCAAGAAGAGGACAAAGTCACTTTTATCAGTCTTGTCTGTAGAAAAGTTTTTAAGAAAATACTGACTTTCTCTACAACCAATGAATAAGCTTCTCAAGGATTCTTTGTGTGACTATGTAAGAGAAGCTTCCAAGGAAAGAAAAGGGTTGAGACCAGTCAAGAACTTGAGTGCCAAAAGAAATTTTGTTTTTCGTGCATGCACGCTCTGCTTCAACTTGAGTGAAAAAGCTAGTGTGTCTAAGCTATTCTTAGTGAACTATTCCTCACACATGTTCAGTATTCCCAAAGTTTTTTAGTTGTCTTGTAACTAGTTTGAGTGTGTCTTAGACTAGTGTAATCTATTGTTCAATATTGTCATCTCAGTTTGGATCTTTGCGCAATCCAAACTTGTTTGTAAAGTTAACATACTTGTTAATATAAGCATACAAACATTGAGAAAATTCTATGTGATATTATTTTGACTGTATTCCCCCCTCTACAGTCTCTCTTGAGATAGTTAGGATAACTTTTGGGACCTACATTTGGTATCAGAGCAGTTTAGCGTGTATGTTAAGTCTAGATCTCTCATATTACTTCCCATATTCCCACCATGGACAACACTGTTTCAAACTCCTCCTCGTCCTACCATGACAATGGCTCTATGGCCAAGCCTCCCAAGTTCAATCATCAAAACTTCTCTGGTTGGAAATGAAGGATGATGCTTTATCAAGAGAACTTGGATGTTCAACTTCTAGAAATTGTAATAGAAGGTCCATATGTTGCAACCTCTGTTACAACCATCAATCCTACCACTAAAGGTGGTAATCTTGAAGTGAGGATTGTTGAAAAAGCAAGATCTCAATGGTCTAAAGAAGACAACAGATTAGTTGCTCTTGATGCAAAAGCAATGAACAACCTAGTGATATCTCTACCTGATGGTTTGTTCAAACACGTGGAGAAGCTTAAGACAGCTAAAGAGATGTTAACATACTCTGTACAATCTATGATGGCCCTACTATCACTCTGGATAATAGGCTTAACAATCTTGTTAGACAATATGAGCTGTTTTTGCAAAGTCAAAGGAAAGTCTTATTGAAACCAACACTGGGTTTAATGCTCTGATGAATGATCTTAAAGCTGTTAGGATCACTAAAGACAGTCTTACCCTGGTGAACAAGTTCTTAGATGTTTTACCTAATTTATGGAACTACTTTGCATCCATACTCAGAAACTTAGGTACCATCAAAAGCATGGATCTTGTAAACCTATATGTATCATTGCTCAACGATGAACAATCAAGGAAACAAAAGAGAAACGCCTTGGAAATATCTAAGAAGGGATCAACCTTAGTGGTTGAAGTAAGACAACCTGTAAATCAGACTTGTGATGTGGTCATAAAGGATGATTCATATGCTGATGAAGACTTGAAAGCTATCTCTATGGAAGAGGAAGAGGATGAAGGTCTTTTTGAGCTTGATGATGAGCAAATGATTGCTTTGCTTGTCATAAGGTTCAACAAGAAAAAGGTGTTTGGAAAGAAGATGCTGCCAAGTAAATCAAGTGTTGTAAAAAAGAAACCATTTGATAAGGCTAAAACTGAGTGCTACAAATGTGGGGAAGTTGGACATATAGCTACAGATTGTGTGTCCAAAGCTATTGCCTCGTTACCAAACCTCACAAGACACATAAAGAGGATGTCTACAGGGTTAAATACCTTAGAGTCATGGCTAAGTTGAAGAAACTGGAAGACTCTGTGGCTTGCAACAAGGTGAAGGGATTAATTGCAGAAGCATGTGACTTGGAAGAGTCTGAATCATCATCTGATGAAGAGGACAACAACTACTTTGTAGCAAATGATGAAGCTCCTTCTCCTAGAAGTTTCAATTAGGACCTTGCGACATCTTTGTTGAGCACACTTAGTCCAACACGTCATTATACACACTTTAGGACTCCTGCTGCAACATGTGATGTCTTCGTGACATCCGGAACTTCTAGATCTGCTCACACCACAAGTGTGGCGGAAATGACGGAAGGAATTCCAGCCACAGCTAACATTACGCCAACTGTGACAGCTGGACACCCAGGTACTACAACTGAGGTGGAAACGGGGGATCTACGTGAACCCCGGGTTACACGAGCCGACCTGGATGATCTAAAGGCATACCAGGAGAAGCAGTTTGGGACTATCCTTCATCTTCTAAAGGGTAAGAATCAAGCCTCCTCCTCTGTACGGCCACCAGGACATGTTCCTTTTTCTCCCGTACCAGTCTAGAGCGATGATCTTGTCACAAAAGCTTACCTGAGAGCATTTCGTGCATAAATCTCCACCCTTATTAGTTCTCAGGCCGAGGTGGCTACAGTTTCCCTGGTTCAACTGTACTCAATGCTCGAATCAAAGTTTAATGAGCTACAGTCCCAGTTATCAGTCTAGCAACAGAGTTTGGCTAGCCTGGAACAATATTGCAGGCCCGCTGCCCACGGAATTAAACATCGTCATCATGACCCTGAAGATGAGGGTCCTCCAGAGGGGGAGAAAAGGCAGTGGGTATCTTCACCTTCAGAGGCTGTCCTAGTAAGTGAAGGGCCAATTTCAGCTGTCATAGGGGAAGATCAGAGTTCTAAGGGTTTAGAAAAGGCCACAGAGTCTGAAGCTCACGACATTAAAGATCTGTCTCACGCTTTGATAGTATTTGAGCCCTCTGAATATACTCAGAAACCCTCTCATCATGAAATTTTTGAAATCTTCTCAGACGACTCTGACGATGATGAACTCCTAATTCCCAAACTAGAAGCTTCATATGAAAACCCAGTTGAAACCACGACTTCTCCCATTCCATCTTTGAACCGTCCCACAACAGTCGACGTCTTTGAAGAGAGAATCGTCCGTACAAAACTAAAGTCAGGGATGGTTAGAGAAATCTTTGTTTCTTCAGAGGTAGGACAATCTTCTACAGCTCCAACCTTCACTGAAGAACAACTTGCTCAAAACGAAGCAGAATGGGTTGATGCCTTGGTCGATGGGGATCTTCTTGATACAGTAAAGGAGAAATGGAGGGCCATGACAGTTGAAAAAGTCCAGGTTTACCTTCACGTTTCTCCAAGTGAACTGAACGTACAAATCAGGCTGAGAGAAAGAGAGAAAAGAAGAGAGAGAGAGAAAGAAGCACATCAAAAAGATGTATGATGAATATCTTCTCTATCCATTCCTCGAACATCATTTGGACTTTATGTTCTCTAAGGAATCGGTTGGGAAGATTTCTAAAAGGTGGCTCCTGAGGCTCGACGAACGTCCAAGATCAGAGCAAACAGAGTATGAAGTTGTGATGCTTCGTTTTCCTCAGATAGTAGAAAGGGTCAAGTCAAATGTTCGACTTAAAAAGATCAAAGACATCTCATGCAACAAGATTTCCAAGATCTGGTCTCCATCCTTTAATGTTGTCTGTAAAAACAATAATATATCCATGTTTAGTGTGCCAGATCTGGATAATCTTGAGTTTGATGATCTTGAATGGCTGTTCCTTCGTCTGAAAAGTGCAAGTCCAAGTAAGACTCGCATTTGTGCTATAATGACGATTCTCCGCAGTATGTGTCACATCTCCGCGTCTATGATAGTTAAAGATTTCCAAATAGACGTTGAAAACCTAAGTAGTCGTGTAGGAGTGGCTGCTCCTCGATATGAGTTTCCACAAATTCACCTACACCCTCAATTTAAGGTTCTTCTAAAGCCTGAACATGGAGTTGTGTTCTACAACATCAAGAATGAAAAATGATTCAAGAGATTCGAAGAAATAGCTGTCTATTCAGATGGAACTTTGAAACCGATCAGAAATGGCCTTCATGAGCATCTTGAGCAAGATAGTCTTTGCCTTCTTCACTTCGTCTTCCTCTTGAAGAAAGTAATGAGATAAGGAGAGGCATTGAGATGATTGACGATCGTTTATCTCTCTGAGAATACATCAGACGATTTGAGGTCTATCTACAACTTAGGCAAGACTTATGAAGTTTTTGAAGTGTTAGCTAGAATTGAAATAGGGGGAGAATTGTTAGACATATTTATTTCAATTTCTAGTTGATATCTTTCGTTTGTAATAATTTACTTATAGTTATGTAATTGTCTATGTAATTTTAAGTTCAAGGACCGTTTATATAATATTCCCAAATTCTCTATGGTTATAAAAGCCATATGAGATGGAGGGTTTGTTGTTGTTGAAAGAAGAAATAACTTCCTGTGATATATGTTCTCTCAAAGAGCATTTCATCTTCTTCATCCTATAGAGTATTTACTTTGATAAATCTGATTGAGTGTTACTCTATATGCCATGATTGTGTAACATCTGAGAAATCAAGCTTTCACTCTTATTTCAATGTCACAGGTTGCAAAGCCAAATGACTGTTTTTGATGATGAAGAGCAGGTATTCATATTTCGAGGGGGAGTAAGCATCTTGCCAAGGATATCTGAAATGTTTACATGATAATCAAGATTTTTCTAATCATCATGAGGGGGAGAATAACTCACATGTTAGAGGGGAAGAATACTAAGGGCTCAATGACAGAATGTACTGAAGATTTCAGAGAGTGAAAGGTAGTTTCAACCAGAAAGAAAGTTAATATGAATGAAATATGTGTTTGGTTGAATTATCAAGGGGGAGAGAACATAGTTAAAGTGGAAGAGATCAGAGAAAGTCAAGCTTTAAAAGTTCAAAAAATTCAAGTGAAGATATCTTCTGATTCTCAAGGTGACAAAGTTCATTACCACGTTCGACGGAAGATTCTTATCAAAGCTGAAGATCCTTATCAAAGCTAAAGATCATGTTCACATCAGTTGATAGTTTTCACTATCGAGAAATCTTCGAAAACTATTTTTAAAAGAGAAAATCATTCAAAAAGGAGATTATTCATCAGAAGATCAAGCTTATTTGAAGAAACCAGACTTGATCACAAAGGGGGAGAATTAAATACCTATGTGATATAATATTAATTAGAATTAATATTATATAAATAATTAATTAATTGGTTTATTAATTTATTATGTTTAATAAATTAATTAGAAACTTAATAATTGATTTTAATTAATTAATGAGTTAGTTTATTAATTTATTAATAGTTAATAAATTAATCAGAAACTAATAAAATTAATTAGGAAAGTACAAGGACCAAAGTGCAATTAACAGAAAAGTACAAAAACCCTAATGGGCTTAGAGTATATGGGCCGGCCTCTAATAGGGGGGTTCCCACATCTTCCATGCAACCTTAAGTTAAGGTTTCCCCTCAACTATAAATAGGGTTTCATGCTAGCTTCCAAATCGTTCATTCATAATTCTAAGCTCCTACTTTCTGAAAGGGATTCAACTTTTGGAACTCAAGATAATTGGAACTTGGAACATAATTATAAATATTCTCATTGGTTTATTGGGTGCGAACCATTAGAGGTGTTCCTACTTTGGGCACTAGCCGTCAGATCAGAGTCTGCTATGGAAGCGTTCATCGCGGGAGAAATCGGTTTTCTCCAAAGGTTAGTTTTTATTATCTCTTTTATTTTATTGAGTTGCTTTACTTATTTGGTTTAGATCCGTTAAGGTTAATATTCTTGCTGTTGTTAGATTATTTATTTTCCACAAAGTTTTAAATTAATCTAGCAAGGGTATAGAAAACCCATCAGAACTAACCTCCAGATGCGTAGATGTTAGAATTGATGGAGCTCGGCATGCATAGCATTCACCCAGTCTGGCTCTCGTAAGGCTTCAGTGATTGTCATGGGCTCGATCTTGCTCAGAAATGTGACGAACATGCATTCTGCGTTTGTTGCACGTCTGGTTCGAACCAGAGCGAACTTATCCCCAATGATTGAAGATTCGGGGTGGGATAAAGTTTGTTTCCGCATGAGAGGTATGAGATCGTCTTCCGATTGTGGTGAGTTAGTAGGGATTGCATTGGTTTGAGGAGCATCAGCCGGTGTTGATGGAGAGGTTTCTGGAATTTGTTCAGGATTTTGGTTAGGGGACAAAAACACCGGTTGGAGTTTTGGAAGAGGGTAGTGTGGAGTCAGTTGGTGGGGGTTCAGATGTATTTGAATTGGCTGAGCTTTGACTGACTTCATTTATATCTGCATCAGATATAAAAGAGGAGTTAGACTTAGAAATGTGATATAAAAATTCAAATAAAATGTCTTAGTCTAGATCATCTTGTCCGTTTAAGATGGTAGATGTTGATGCAAATGGTGTCTGAATTTGTTCAGACTGCTGAGGAGGGGTTGGAACTGAACTGATTTGTTCAGAAACATTTTCGGACTCAGCTAAATCATCAAATGTGATGTTCACAGTCTCATTAACTGTCTTGGTGTGCTTGTTGAACACCAGGTAGGAGGCTGAATTCTTGGAGTATCTAATGAAGATTGTTTCATCTCCTTTTGCGTCGAACTTACCGATATTATCTTCAACGTTCAAAATGAAACACCTGCAACCAAAGACACAAAAGTGTTCGACATTTGGTAAACGTTTATTAATAATCTCATAGGGTGTTTTGCAAAATCGTTTATTGATGGTTGATCGATTATGGGTGTAACACGCAGTGTCTACAGTTTCAGCCCAAAAATGCAGTGGCAGCTTCGAGTATGTGATCATGGATCGTGCTGCTTCAACCAGATTTCGATTCTGTCATTCCACAACACAGTTCGTTTGTGGGGTTCTGGCAGCAAACTATTGATGAGTGATACCCACGGAATCTAGGAATGTTGATATATCCTTGTTTTTGAACTCTATTTTTTTAGTCCGTGCTGATGGCTTGGGCTTGAAGTTGGAGATTAACTTGATTCAATTTCAGAAAGAAATGATCATGTCGGGCGTCTCGTCCTTCGTGTGTAGAAACTTTTCCCAGATGTATATTGAGTAGTCATCGACCATCACTAAGATATACTTGGCATTTATGTTTAGAATGCGCATTGTACCACACAATCCATGTGGATTAAGTCCAGGGGTTGTGTAGTGTTTGGAACTGGTTTCGGCTTGTGTGAGGCTTTCTTTATTTTGCTCTTTTCGCAGGCTGCATACAGTTGATCTTTGTCGAACTTCAAATCTGGTAGACCTCTTACAAGACGATTTGAAGCGAGCTTAGTTATGTTCTAGAAATTCAGATGAGAGAATCTCTTGTGCCATAACCAAGACTGGTGTGATGAAGCTTTAGATAGAAGACAAATCGTCTTGTTGAGTTTGACCTTGGAGAGATCGATGGTGTACAGATTTGAACGTCGAGTACTAGCGAGAATCTCCTTACCCGTTGGAGGGTATTTTGGATCTTGTGGCTTTGAAGGATACCTCAAGTCCTTTATCATAAAGTTGGCCAATACTAAAGAGATTGTGGCCAAGACCTTAGACATAAGATACTTGAGTTATTTTTAGATTTTTCATTTCAAGATCTCCAAATCCACGAACTTGAGCAATGCCGTTGTTGTAGAATTTCACCGACCTACCATCAGAAGTCGTGAAGTTGGGCAGTAGATCTTTTCGACCAGTCATATGCTGTGAGCATCCAGAGTCTAGGATCCACACACTGTTTGCCTGAAAGCAAAAGTCCTATCAGAGTGTGTGGTAATTGAGGATCAGGTTTTGAACTAAGTGTTCAGAAACCATTTGGGTTAAGTATGGGTCCTAATAAGAGGTGATTAGAAACCAATCCTGCAAGACAATTAACTTACCTTTGGTACCCAAATTGTGTGAATTTTGGGTCCTGAATGATTAGTGTATACTGTAAGGTTCTAAAGAATTGAACCGCCGTAGATCTTATGCGATGTACCCTTAGGGGCTGTTTGGTAGAGAGATTTGAGGGGGGAGAATTGTGTATTCTCTCGTTTGGGAGAGATGCTCGCAATGTTTGGGCGGAGAATTGAATTCTCTGGGAATTGTTTGAAGGTTAAATATGGAGATATGCAATTCTCTCCATTTGGCCGAGAAATGGTGAGAATTAATTGTCTTGTGTCTCTGCTCCGCCTGAGCCACCATTTCTCCTCTTTATTTCTCTGTTGATACCAAACAAGATACACAATTTCAATTCTCCACCCATTTTCATTTCTCCCCAATTCTATTTCTCTCCCATTTCCATTTCTACTTCTCCTTATTTCTTTTCTCTGTACCAGACACACCCTTTGTTTGCAGGAAGACAATCCTTAGGAATCCAGACAGACTTATATTTAATAGGTTTGTTAGGTTCCTTTTTAATCTTTTGTTTAGATTTACGACGAAGTTTGTGTTTAATTACAGGAGCATAAGTTAGTAATATAGGCATAGACAAACTAGGTGGTCTCTTGGACAAATTAAACAGCTGCTTAAATGAAAATTTCTTAACATTAATATCATTCAAAACATAACAAGTATTCAAAGCAGTACTCGAATTAAAATCAACCACATGTTTGTCTTTGATTACATTGGAAACTAAGGAATTAGAAAGAATAGTAATTGCTCCTTGATGCTTCACTTTAGATGCCGTTGTTTAAGTTGTGCCATTTGGTTTTACTCGGTAGTCTGAAATGGAATGCAAATCCTTGTTAACATTAGCAGATTTGGATTCAGTAAACGTTTTGTGCGATTTTGTTTCCGAGAATTCTTCTTACCCTTTTTACAAGAACCAGAAGAATTTTCGAGAACAATTCTGGAAGTGTTGCCAATGTGTTTAGTAACAGGAACGGTCATCGAGGCTTTGCCTTTCTTTATTTTCAAGAGATGTTGCTTTTGCAGATCAGAGTTTGATTTACGGGCTTGAGATTGATTTGTAACCTTAGAATTAATTATCACAGAAACTTGTTTATTTGAACAGTGTTGAGTAGAAATAATTTGAGATTCTAACCCCTTAATGGTGGCTAGAAGCTGATCTCTTTCCTTGTCAAATGAGTTAACATTGAGTTTAAAATTCTGTTCCCGAACCGAAAAATTGTCTTCTTGCCTTGTTAAACTCATTTTCATTTCTTAAAAAATTGTTTTTGTCTCAATCAAACAATTCTTTGGTTTCTTTTAAAGCTAATTCAAGGACATGGATTTTATCATTTTGTTGTGAAGTGTCAGCTAGAGAAGAATTTTGTTAAGCAATTTTTGCTTCAAGATATGATATTTTCTTTGAAAAATCTATCCGTTCTTGCTCAAAAGATCGTGATGTGGTTTCCAATATCTTTTCTAGATCAGAATCCCGTTGTTCTAGAACAATATATGGTATGTATTCAAGAGGTCTTGGCAAGGTTGGATCCGGTGTAATTTCCTTTGCTTCAACGAATTCCTCTTCTCTGAAAGATTTGTCTAATTTTCCTTGGAGAGAGTCATAATTTAACCAATCATATACAAACTTAAGTTGTGGGATATCAGATTGAGCTCATTTTTCTTTTTCTCCATCCATGTTTTGTTATAGGGCATCACAAATCCTCGACCCATGGTACCAACATGAAATAATGGACTTTTATTTTTGTTGATCATTTTTTCCATGACTCTAGGATCGGTGAACCCGAAACCATCTCTAGATTTTAACTCTCTAGGCTTATACATGTTTATTATTTGATCAGTTTGGCCTCTTTTATAAAATCTATCTTCCATGTCTCTAAGTTTTTCCCTCAATTTCGTTCTCTCTGCCAAAACAAACTGATATTTTTGGATGCAATCAGATTTATCTACCTTAAGCATTTGATGATTGTATTTAAGTTCAGACATTCTTGCAGTTTGAAAGACTTTTAACTTTTTGGCCTCTTTTCTTAGCACTTTTAATTCAACAAGAAATTCTTCAGGAAGAAGACTTACCCATGCATCGGATGAGGAAGATTCCTTGCTTGTACTAGCATCTTGAGCCATTAGAGATACTTCGAGTGTAGCTTCAACTGGTTGAACATCAGCGATGAAACACATGGGATCTGCAGCATGCTCTTCTTCATCACCAGTGTCTTCTAGCCAATGTTCTTCTTCAGCAAATAGTGCTCGACTGATATTCTTTTGCTTTGCGAGATTGTACTTCGTCTTGTAATAGTTCTCTTTCTTCTGCTTAGGAAGACAACATCCGCGAGCAAAGTGACCCGTCTTTCCAGAGTTGAAGCACTCTTTCTCTTTGTCATCAGACTTGCGTTCTTCTCCTTTCGGTTTTCTCTGCTATTTCCTTCTTGTCGTCATACTTGTTGCTTTTAGCTTCTCCTCTTAGTTTGTTTGACGACTTAGGGAATTTCTTTCGAAAGGCATTGGTGAGTAAAGTAATTTGTCTATGAAGTTTAGTAGCCTCGGGATCAGTGTCTGCTTCATCAGTATCGGTCTCAGAGGACTCAGAAAGAAGGTTAAGAAGTTTAACAGCTTTTGATGACATAAGTTTCTTATTAATGAAAAGAGCAAGAGAATCAGATGTGGTGGGTTCATCTACCTTTTTGGTTTCAGGCTTACCCGAGACTTCTGATTGATAGACTGCCAGGCTATCAAACAAATCGTGTATGCTTATGTCGTTAATTTCTCGAATCAACCAAACAAATTGGTTCCATTCGGGTTTTAGCGAGTTTACGAATTTTCTATTCAGCTCTACTTGGGATTTGTTGACTCCATTCTTTCGGAGTTCGTTCATCAGCGTGCAGTACCGATGATACGTGGTCTCCAGTAATTCACCATCTTTTGCAGAAAACATGCCGTAGTTATTGAGAGCATTTACTTCACGTTGTTTTGCATTTCGATCATTTCCTTGTATTTGCCTCTCAATTTCTTCCCACATCTCTCGTGCAGTCTTAAAGCTATCTATACTAATGTATATTTCATCCAGAATAGCCTGGTGATGAATGATCGTGCAATTCATATCAGCCTTCTTTCGGTTTAGTTGAGTAGGAGTGAGAACTGCTTTGTGTTTGGCAGCCATATCGGGGTCAGCATCGGGTGGAAAATTTTAATCGAACTTTGCTAGACCGTTGTAGATCTAGTCCAAAATATCGTCAGCCAAGTCATGACATTCTATGAAATCAAGAAATCGGGATTTCCACAAAGTGTAGCGTCCCCGGTATAAGGTTAGAGGGCTAACATCTGACCCCATTGCTAGAGTATTGTGATTCATGTTGAAAGCTTCTTTGGACTGAGGTTGGTAAGTGTTTATTACTTAAAAGAGGACACACACAGCCAAGTGAGACTAGAGAATATTCTAAGTATGAGATGTAAGTTAACTTTCGGATCAAGCTATATCCGAGAGTTGTAACTCTCGGACGGAACTGAGACCTAAATAACTTAGAATAATTTGAAGTGTTTTGTGTGTGTCTTGTAATCCGAGAGTTGTAACTCTCAGATGAGTCTACAAGTACTTAGGCAAATAGCAAGTGGTAAATATCGATCAGTATGATCCGAGAGTTGTAACTCTCGGATAGAGCATGAACAGTAATTAGACTTAGAAAAATTTGCACGGTTGAAAAACCTTTGTAGTTATATCCAAGAGTTATAAGTCCCGGATGAAACTATGATGAAGAACTGTTCGAGAATTTTAATGATTTATCAAAAATTAAACACATATCTGAATGATTTTAGAATCAAATATGCTTTCTTTCACGAATTTGTGATTAAACAGCATGATGTTCACCCGAGGGAATATAGTATTAGACATGATTTAACCACAAACAGTTCAGAAATTTCGAATTTAAAGATCAAACAGAGGTGTACTTTGAAGAACACAAAGAAGTTTCAAGAACTGTGACACTATTTTAGCGAAAATCCAGAATTTTTCATGCTAAAGATCGAATACCAAAGGATATAAACACTTTGAAACCAACCTGTAGTCTCTGATACCAATTGTAATTCCCATATTCAAACATGCATTCAACATTTGTCATATAATCACTTAGAACATCAAGAATATGTAGAACACTTATAAGAACAATATGAATATAATAAGAACATTCAAAGTAATTAATAGTAACCTCAATGTCTGCAAACACACGTACGTACAAAAGCTTCAAGGAATGATACATTGAAAACCCTAATGCATCTATTTATACGCAAACTAGAAATATGGATTCAAATACTAACCATAAACCCATGGGTTGACCTTTTAAGTCTTTTAACACATTTACACAATACTTTGAATCCTTACACTTTAGCCACAAAATGAAGTTCTATCTGTTACATATTTGACACTGAAACTATCACAAATAAGGATCTAACAGAATAGCTTCAAATTGTTGATGTCAAAAATCTGGAATCAAATCTTTCGATATTTGGTGAGCTTCCAAGTACATTTATTCAAAACATAAATGGGAAAATGATTTCAACAAATCGGTTTGTCAGACCTCAAAACACTAACAGTTCATGTGAGGGTGTTGTGAAGCATGATGTTGAGATAATTTCTCCACCAAACTCCACTGTGTGTGTTTACCACCTCCTCATGAACAAGTTTGTGGTAACATTGTCAAGCCTGTGGTCAAGACTGTCCAACCTGTTAGAAAAACAGGTTTTTGAAGTTAAGACTAGTGACAAAACACCATTACCACCTTTTAATGCTGAATACTTTGAGAATAAGTTTTCTAAAGGAACACAACATGCCTCTAACAAGGGTAAGTCTCATGTGACTGGCAAAGCTACTATGATTCAAAATAAGTATTCAAAACATAGTGGCAAATTGGTGTTAAATGAAATTAAGCCTTTCATGAAAACCAAAAAGAATGATTATGCAACTAGTAGTGTGCATAGATAATCAAATCTCAGTATAGGCAAAGGCAAAGCCATTGGCCAGCCTGAGAAGTTTGGAAATATGTTCTCCAAAAATTTAATTGGACAGAAAATTATAAAACTACCAATTTTTGACCTTTGTCCACCTAAAAAGGGAAATGAATGTGTTTCTAAAAAGATTTCTGGAAGTGTGTCCACCTCGAATAAAACCTGCTCAATGACCAATAAAGAAAAGTTTAATGTCATTCTTATGCAGTTTAGAAACAAGTATTCCCACAATGGAATTAGTCTTTTTCAAACAATGCAACAATTTTCAAATCTTGTTGACAAGACTGATAATATCAAAACCAATATGTAAATCAAGAGTTAAACAATACAAATGAGATTGACACAACTAGCCGAATGATTGATTGATATGAACAGAGAGTACAATACAGATACAAAGAAAGTTCTTACAATAAAATTCCCTCTGCACTGTTACATTGACTTTGCTATTTATACACAAGTACAACTATTATACAATCACAAGATAGACTTAATATCCATAAACAAAAACATAATCCCAACTATCCCCCTTTTATGGATGTTAAGCCTAGATGCCTTCTTTGTAGCCCAATTTCTTTTCGAATCTTCTGATGACTCGACGACTTCTTAATCTGATTCAATCTCCGATACCGAGTCTATAGTCATCAGCCTTTTTTTTCTTTTGACATGGCATATTTTGATATCTCCAACTTGTCTTCATCCAAAACCCCTTTCAATGACATTACTATCATTCTAAGAGTTCCATCCGAATACTTGTTGTAACATCCTAAGAATTAAAATGATGTAAATGAGGTTAATTAGTTTAAATTTTTGAATTTAATAACATTATATTGGATTATGTATTTGGATTAATTATAAAAGTTGGTTGTTTTATTCAGAAGTTGATAATTTCCAATTTATTAAGTTAATATAATTATTATTAAGTGGTTGAAAGGATAAAATAAAGATTTAATCTCTATTTAATGGAATTTAAGAATTTGGTTGCTATTTTAAGGAATAAAGAAATTTTAGAATTTCTAGTTTTAATTATTAAGTATGAATAAAGATGGGAATCTTTATATAGAGAAAGGTAGATAAGTTGAGGGACTAGATGTGCCAAACATTGAAAATGGGAATAAAAGACCAAAGTCTTTCATTTTGAATTATGCCATTATCTCTCTACTTTCTCTCTGCCCTCTCTCTAAAAGAAAAACCTACGGTTCTTTCTTATCACCAAGCAAGAACTCAAATTTGTGGAAATTAGAGGTTGAAAATCTGGAATCAAGGCCATAGAAAGGAACTATCTACATTGCAAACAACAAATTAAGGTAAATATCTCTCAAACTCTTTGAAATTTGAGGTTTAGGGTTCGGTTTCTATGAAAACCGAATCATAGATTGAGGATTCAAATGTTGATGCATGTCAAATATTCTTGTGGGTTTGTGTAAATCAAGTGTTGTGGGAATTATATAAAAAATTTCAAGTCTTGATTCAAGCTACAAATGTAATTTTAAGAATTAAAATCGTGGGTTCTGTGAGTTTTTGCATAGTACCGAAACCTTGAACATGGGTACCGAAACTATAAAGGTTTCGGTATTAAACCCCCCTACCGAAACATATATATATATATATATATATATATATGTATATATATACTGAAACCCACTTGATACTGAAACTCCTGGACTACCGAAACCTTGATACCGAAACCACCAGCATGTACCGAAACTATATGTGTGTACCGAGACAAATTGAGTTACCGAAACCTTAAGGTTTCGGTACATAAATACAGAAACTCACACCCATATACCGAAACCTTGGGGTACCAAAACCCACTACTGAAACCTTTAATATATATACTGAAACCTTGATTCTGAGACCCAAGTGAACCGAGACCATGTATGGGGAGGTATCGAAACCTTCAAGGTTTCGGAATTTCATTCTTTTCAAAAACAGTGACGTATATATATATATATATATATATATATATATATATATGTGTGTGTGTGTGTGTGTGTGTGTGTGTGTGTGTATAAAGGTACACATAAAATCATCTGGGTTGGGGTTTGATTGGAGAAAATAAAATGGAACCGGTCGGACATTCTTTAATTCAGATATATTAAGATAAATTCTGGACATTTCGGCAATCCCAGAAATTTAAAGTTAAAGAATAATTGTTCGAATCACAATTCCGAAGGATTTACACAATAAATTGAGAAAACTTGTTGAGACTTATTATTAAACGAGAGATTGATGGTATTAATAAAGGATTAATTGGGAATAATAATAAAACCGTCAAGTAAGAGGATTTAATATGAATTTTGGATGTCAGTTCCGAATGTTTTAACACTTTAATATTGTAAACTCATGATGGAAATTATTACCGAACATATGTATGATATGTTTTATTTATGCAAATGTAACAGGTCCCTTGTGGTGTTGTTTAACCCACAGTGGGGTACTTTGTGAGTCCGGTTGAAAGCTCGTGGAGAAATAAAATTAAATGAAGTTAATTAACGCATCCACAGTGAGTACATATAATTTCGCATGTTTATATCTGCTTTATGTTAGCTATTGCCTGCTGAGACATGTTGCTTCACTTTCTTTTGGAATTCTACTAACTTGCGTGGACTTAGATGCACATTGTTGCTTGTTGCATGTCCGTTTCTTTGTTGTGCATCTTTCGATGGACCAGCGGGTCGCATCTGTATTCCGATGTTACTGCGCTATGTGATCCGGAGCTGATCCCTCTGAGGTTCTGGTAGGCAGTAAGTCATCCCCGATGTTATGTCTGTCTCAGATGGTTGGTTTAAGCGCCGAGCTTTGGGCTCGTAGGAGCTGCGGCTCATGTGCCGTTCTTTGTGTATGTAGAGATTATACGACGTGCGTCGTCGGTGTTACCCTTGGGGGCTTCATAAAGATTTATAGAATGCGTATATCTGTGTATTCACTAAGCTTTGCTTACCCCTCAGTTGTTGACATTTTTACAGGAAAAGGGAAATCCGCTGCTGGACCTTCTAGCTAGGTCATCTATTGAATATATCTACTACTCATTTTGGTAGCTGAACTATGGGATTATTGTTGTAATATATATTTGGGATGATGTAATGCTATTGAGTATGTAGACTTGGACTTGAAACCTTGTAGCACCGTAGGGCGTTTACAACATTTGTATTTCTGTTTATCTATGTACTTTAATGCTTCTGCAAATTTATTAAGTATTCAGATCATTATGTAAGCATGTGTTTGGTGATTAATCCTGCGTTTATTGTAATGGTGTTTATTGTGGCAAGGGTGTCACAGCGAATGATATCAGAGCAGTAGTTTGAGATTCAAGTGTCCGTGAGGTCTTGGTCTCAAACATTAAGTGATGATATGTAGTTATTTTAAGTATTGATCTGAACTAAGATAGGTTATGATCCAGTAATCATAAGAAATTGACTTTCATATGGGAAAATAGGTGGTGTCTTTTAATAAATGACATGTTACTAAACAAGTTATGTGTTTTATATTTCAGAACATGTCTGGAGGAGGAATGACACCCGAAGAAACAAGAGAAATGATGCTAGCCATGATGGCTAAGCAAAATAAGATGATTCAAGACCAGTTTTGGGCTCGAGATGAGGCCAAAGCTAAGAGAAGGGAAGACAAGAGAAAGAACAAGGAAAAAGAGGGCAACAATAATGAACAAGATGACAACACTAGGTCATCTAACAAACCCAAAGGTTGTGGATTTAAGGACTTTAAAGGAAATGGGGCCGTGGAATTTAATGGACTGGGTGATGCTGTTGCCACACTTGAATGGATAACAGCAACCGAACGGACATTCTGAATCAGCGATTGTGCTGAGAAGAATATGGTCCGATTCGCTACTGCTATGTTCACCAAAGACGCGGTCATGTGGTGGAATTCTATGGTGAATGGTTTAACACTGGAAAAAGTATCTGTTATGTCTTGGGCTGAGTTCACCGAGATATTTACTCAACAATATTGTCCGGTTGATGAACGCCGAAGACTGGAAGCGAAGTTTATGACGCTGATGCAGGGGACGAAGACTGTGTCTCAGTATGCTGTGGAATTCACGAGGCTGAGTTTGTTTGCGCCTCATCAAGTTGAAACTGAGGAAAGGAAAGTAACCAGGTTCGAGGCTGGTTTAGATATAGAGATCAGAAGAGTTATGAGCAACGTACGCTACACTACATTTGCTGGCTTACTTGAGGCTGCCAGAAATGTAGAACAAATTCTTATCATGTCGGGATATTCGATTGGGTCTGCTGCTGCTTCCACTAACCCAACACAGCCGTCATCACCGAAACGCCAACATGAAGGGGGATACTCGGGCTCTTCTCGTTCATTGCAGTATTCACCATAACAGTCTTATCGCCGATCATATGGGTCTTCTGGTCATGCTCGTGCTTACTCCATCAACACAGAACCGCGGTATTGTAATAAGTGCCACTTGGAGCACTTTGGAAAGTGCACTAATGGACGCGCCTGTATTTGTTGTGGAGAGTTGGGACATTTTCAGAACGAGTGTCCAAGGAAAGCTGATGCTTGCCATAAATGTGGTGTCTGGGGGCATTACAGTAGGAATTGTAGAAAGAATGATCCAGCTGCTGCTGCTCCAACTACAACACGATCGTCTGGAGGATCAAGTGGTGGTTCACTCAACCGCCAGAGCCAGCCACGAAGGGCACCGGCTCGTGCTTTTCAGATTACAGCGAAAGAGGCTAAAGAAAACCCGGAAGTGGTTACGGGTACGTTTCTTGTAAATTCCATGCCTGCACGAGTTCTTTTTGATTCGGGTGCCAACCGTTCCTTTGTATCTACTGTTTTTGCACAACGACTTGCCATGCCATTATCTAAGTTATCTGCCATACTCGACATAGAAACTGCTAGTAACACTCTAGTCAAAGTAGACCATGTTTATCAAAACTGTACGTTAGTGATTGAAGATGTAGTCTTCAATCTGAATTTGATCCCAATAGCGTTCAGTGAGTTTGACGTGATTGTCGGAATGGACTGGTTGATCGAAAATGAAGCCCATATAGTCTATAAGAAGTGAATGATAAAGATAACTACTTCGGAGGGGCGTGAGATCTGCATATATGGGGATAGGAGAAGTGGGGATCTGTGCTTGTTAACCATTGCAAAAGCCCGAAAGCTTGTTGCAAGGGGTTGTGAGTCCTATTTGGCATATGATATTGATGTCAAAGCTGAGAAGAATACCGTGGCCGATGTGTTTCCGGAAGACTTGTCTGGCGTGCCGCATGAGAGACAAGTGGAATTTCGTATTGATCTGATCCCTGGAGCTGCACCGGTAGGTCGTTCTCCGTATCGCCTTGCTCCTACCGAGATGCAAGAAATGATGAAACAACTCCAGGAGTTGTTGGATAAGGGCTTCATTCGACCGAGTTCATCTCCGTGGGGAGCCCCTGTACTGTTTGTGAAAAAGAAAGATGGCACAATGAGGATGTGCATTGATTACAGGGAATTGAATAAGCTTACAATTAAGAACAAGTATCCACTGCCGAGGATAGACGACTTGTTTGATCAGTTACATGGGGCTAGTGTCTTTTCTAAAATCGATTTACGATCGAGGTACCATCAGTTGAAGGTACGAGAAGATGATGTGCCTAAAACAGCATTCGGAACTCGGTATGAGCATTACGAGTTTCTGGTGATGCCTTTTGGGTTAACCAATGCCCCGGCTGTCTTTATGGATCTGATGAACAGAGTATGTAGACCGATGTTAGATAAATCGGTAATAGTGTTTATTGTTGATATATTGGTGTATTCCAAGTCTGAGGCCGAACATGCTGATCATCTAAAGGAATTGTTGGAATTGTTGAGAAAGGAAAAGTTGTATGCCAAATTCTCAAAGTGCGAGTTCTGGCTGCAACAGATTCAGTTTTTAGGACATGTTATTTCGGGATCTGGGATTTCTATAGATCTTGCTAAAGTGGAAGCCATAAGAAACTGGGAACCGCCTCGATCAACTACAGAAGTCAGAAGTTTTCTTGGATTGGCGGCCTACTATAGGAGGTTTATTAAGGACTTTTCTAAGATTGCAGTTCCTTTGACTGCATTAACGAAGAAGAATGCACCGTTTGTTTAGGAAACTGTACAGCAAGAAGCTTTCGAGAATTTGAAAAAGACGTTAAGCGAAGCACCAATACTTGCCTTACATGAGGGCAATGAGGATTTTGTGGTTTACACGGATGCTTCAAGGTTGGGACTGGGTGCTATGTTGATGCAGCGTGGGAAGGTAATTGCTTATGCCTCTAGACAGCTTAAGCAACACGAGAAAGACTACTCCACTCATGACTAGGAGTTGACTGCAGTTACTTTTGCATTGAAACTATGGAGGCACTATCTGTATGGAACTAAGTGTCAATTATACACGGACCATAAGAGCTTGAAATATATCTTCAGTCAGAATGAGCTTAACATGAGACAAAGACATTCGATGGAACTTATAAAGGATTATGACTGTGAAATCCTTTATCACCCTAGAAAGGCTAATGTAGTAGCCGATGCATTAAGCCGTAAGGCATACTCTAAGGACTGCTGCTACATGATGACGTCTGCTATGTTAACTTCCACGATCATTGATGATGTAAAAGCTGCTTATATAGAAGCTTTAAAGGAAGAAAACATTGATGCTGAGGATATAAGGGTACGGATGAAGGTTACGGAAACTAGCGAATCGGGTTTGAAAGGAATTTATGTGAGTATCTGGGTGCCAAAGTTTGGTGGTATGAGAAAGGTGATCTCGAAGAAGCACATCAGTCTAAATTTTCTGTACATCCCGGGACCACAAAGATGTACAATGAACTTAAAGCAGACTTTTGGTGGCCCGGATTAAAGAAAGATATTGGTCAGTACGTGGAGAGATGCAGGACTTGTCGGCTTGTGAAAGCCGAACATCAGCAACCCTATGACAGTCTGCAACCACTTCCCATTCCGGAATGGAAGTGGGAACACATCACCATGGATTCCGTCACCAAGTTACCAAAGACTAGGTGTCAACACGATGCAGTATGGGTAATTGTTGATAGATTGACTAAGTCTGCACACTTCATTCCCATCAGGGAAAGTTACTCGTTAGAAAGGTTGGCTCAGATCTACGTTGACGAGATTATCACGAGACATGGAGTTCCTAAGTCCATTGTATCGGATCGGGATAGCCGATTTACTTCAAATTTATGGTCAGCTCTGCAAGAGGGATTGGGCATGAGGATCGCTATGATTACAGCTTACCGTCCGCAAACCGATGGCCAAAGTGAAAGGACCATCCTGACACTTGAAGATATGATGCGGTCATGTATATTGGATCTTGGTGGTAATTGGGAAGGCCATTTGCTGTTGATAGAGTTTTCATATAATAACAGTTATCATGCAACGATTAAGAAAACACCTTTTGAGGCTTTATATGGAAGAAGATGTAGGACTCCTACGTGTTGGAGAGAAACCGGAGAAACACCGATTGCTGGGCCGACATTGCTTCAGGAAACGAATGAGAAAATACAGCTGGTAGGGCAGAATATGCAGGCGGCCCAGGATCGACAGAAAAGCTATCATGATAGGAGGCACAAATCGATCAGTTTTGTTGTGAATGATTGGGTTTATTTGAAGGTATCACCTATGAGAGGTGTTACACGTTTCGTGAAAAGAGGAAAGTTAGCTCCGAGGTTCGTTGGACCATTCAGGATAAAAGAGAAAGTAGGAAACCAATCTTATCGTTTGGAGTTGCCTGAAGAAATGTCATGTATACATCCGGTGTTCCATGTGGGAAATCTCCGAAAGTCATTCACTACCGGAAATGAGGTTTGGGCTGATCACACCGAGCTGCAAATCGATGAAAGGATCCGATATGTGGAGGAGCCGGAGTGTGTCTTGGACACCAAAGTAAAGAAATTACGGAGCAAAGAAATCGAAATGGTGCTTGTACGTTGGAAGCATCATAAAGGAGCCAATCATACGTGGGAAACCAAGACAGAGATGATGAAGAAATATCCACAACTGTTTGGATCCAAGTAACTTCGAGGACGAAGTTTGAGAGTGGTGGAGCCCATGCTGTAACATCCTAAGAATTAAAATGACGTAATTGAGGTTAATTAGTTTAAATTTTGAATTTAATACCATTATGTTGGATTATGTATTTGGCTTAATTATAAAAGTTGGTTGTTTTATTCAGAAGTTGTTATTTTCAAATTTATTAAGTTAATATAATTATTATTAAGTGGTTAAAGGATAAAATAAAGATTTAATCTCTATTTAATGGAATTTAAGAATTTGGTTGCTATTTTAAGGAATTAAGAAATTTTAGAATTTCTAGTTTTAATTATTAAGTATGAATAAAGATGGAAATCTTTATATAGAGAAAGTTAGATAAGTTGAGGGACTAGATGTGCCAAAGATTGAAAATGGGAATAAAAGACCAAAGTCTTTCATTTTGAATTATGCCATTATCTCTCTACTTTCTCTCTGCCCTCTCTTTAAAAGAAAAACCTACGGTTTTACTATCACCAAGCAAGAACTCAAATTTGTTGAAATTAGAGGTTGAAAATCTGGAATCAAGGCCATAGAAAGGAACTATCTACATTGCAAACAACAAATTAAGGTAAATATCTCTCAAACTCTTCGAAATTTGAGGTTTTGGGTTCGGTTTCTATGAAAACCGAATCATAGATTGAGGATTCAAATGTTGATGCATGTCAAATATTCTTGTGGATTTGTGTAAATCAAGTGTTGTGGGAATTACATACAAAATTTCAAGTCCTGATTCAAGCTAAAAATGTAATTTGAAGAATTAAAATTGTGGGTTCTGTGAGTTTTTGCATAGTACCGAAACCTTGAACATGGGTACCAAAACCATAAAGGTTTCGGTATTAACCCCCCCGACCGAAACATACACACACACACACACACACACACACACACATATATATATATACATATATAGAAACCCACTTGATACTGAAACTCCTGGACTACCGAAACCTTGATACCGAAATCACCAGCATGTACCGAAACTATATGTTTGTACCGAGACAAATTGAGGTACCGAAACATAAATACCGAAACTCACACCCATATACCGAAACCTTGGGTACCTAAACCCACTACTGAAACCTTTAATATGTATACTGAAACCTTGATTCTGAGACCCAAGTGAACCGAGACCATGTATGGGGAGGTATCGAAACCTTCAAGGTTTTGGTATTTCATTCTTTTCAAAAACAGTGCGTGTATATATATATATATATATATATATATATATATATATATATATATATATATATATATATATATATATATATATGTGTGTGTGTGTGTGTGTGTGTGTGTGTGTGTGTGTGTATAAAGGTACATATAAAATCATCTGGGTTGGGGTTTGATTGGAGAAAATAAAATGGAATCGGTCGGACATTCTTTAATTCAGAAATATTAAGATAAATTCTGGACATTTCGGCAATCCCAGAAATTTAAGGTTAAAGAATAACTGTTCGAATCACAATTTCGAAGGATTTACACAATAAATTGAGAAAACTTGTTGAGCCTTATTATTAAACGAGAGATTGATGGTATTAATAAATGATTAATTGGGAATAATAATAAAACCATCAAGTAAGAGGATTTAAATATGAATTTCGGATGTCAGTTCCGAATGTTTTAACACTTTAATATTGTAAACTCATGATGGAAATTGTTACCGATCATATGTATGATATGTTGAATTTATGGAAATGTAACATGTCCCTTGTGGTGTTTTTTAACACACTGTGGGGTACTTTGTGAGTCCGCTTGAAAGCCCGTGGAGAAATAAAATTAATTGAAGTTAATTAACACACCCACAGTGAGTACATATGATTTCACATGTTTATATCTGCTTTATGTTAGCTATTGCCTGCTGAGACATGTTGCTTCACTTTCTTTTTGAATTGTGGGTCCCGAAAGGTTTTCCAAGTATATAGCCTTAAGCTGTAGTGGGGGGTGTATACAGCAATTTAAAAACTACACACTCTTTTCTCAATGTTTGTATGTATTATCAACAAAAGTTAATTACAAACAAGCTTGAATGCGGAAAGGTTCAAGCTGAGATGACAGATACAACAGTATGTTAACTAATCTAAGACAGACTTAAACTAGTTACAATGAATACACTCACTAGGAATTACTCACTGTGTTTACAAGACTCAGAGAAACAGCTTGAATGAGAACAGTTTAGACACCAAGCACCGTTTTATTCAAGCAGACCTGCATGCATGAAAGACACACTTGAATGCACGTTTACTCTTGGCTTCAGCACTTAGCTTGTTGGCTTATCCTTTCAATCCTTGGATGTTTCCTTTTATACTCTCTCAGAGGATCTAAGAGAAGTTTTCTTTATAGGATGAAAGGAAAAGTAGAAAGTCTTGTTGAAAAGACAATATACCTTTTCTCCACATTCTGAAAAGCAGACATGCCTTCATGTTGCAGAACTTTTGTCTTTTCACTTTGTCTATCGTTGCATAAGCTTTCACTAAGTAAGGAATGTCAACTTTGCGTCTTTCTTCCTTTGTCAAGGCATATTTTGATATAAGAAAAAGGTCTGTCATCCTTTTTCAAATATCCTTTTGTCTTCATGTGACAGAACAGCGTGGGCAGGCTGAGCAGTTCTGTTTTCCACTTTGTCTTCGACTTTGTAAACTGATCTTTTAGCCAAAAACAATACATGAGGACTTGGAAACATATTCCATAAAGTGTTTAGCCTGTTCACAAAGAACAGGTTCTGTTCACAAAGAAGAGAACACTTGTAAACTGCCCAAGCTGCTCACCAGTGTAGAGCAGCGTAGACAGTTTATGTCCCAACATGTTCAGCAGACTGAACAGCTTGGACAAGCTGTCTTTGTTGCAACACATGCAACATATAGAACAGCTTTGGACTGATATTGCAAATCATTTTCAGGTTTCAATAAGGCATATAACAGGTCTTAAATTCAACCTTCAAATGCATCAACAGGTTTGATTAAGAATCTCCCTCTTAGATGCAGAACAGGTTTGACTGAGGCCTTTTTGTGCCTAACAATCTCCCCCTATTTGCAATAACCAGTCTAAGCTGGCCTTATCAAAAATCACTATATATTTTTACAGTACATTTGCTGAAATAAAAATACAACATCAAAGTAAAGTAAAAGATCAGTCTATATATACACTGATTCTTGATTACATAACACAACACATGTTTTTACAAAAGTACAACTGATGTACTGATGTATATTAGAACTGATGCAAAAGAAAAATTACAACTTATGTAATTAAAGTACAACTAATGTACAACAGATTTTGGACTGTTTGTGTTGGGAGCAGATAATGGTAAGCCTGTCCAACTGATGGACAGCTTCCATTCTTCACCTACCTAGATGGTAGATGAACTTTACTACAGTGGAGGGGGACCTTCAAACATCTTTTCAAGTTCCTCCCTTGTATCCTCAAGTTCTTCAATTTCACTCCTGATGATCATAAACTTGGGATCTTCAAGTTCACCTCTCTCGTAAAAGCCTCTGAGCTGATCCCAGACGGCTGCTCTCCACCTGCTTGACTGCCTAAATGAAGCTGCAAGTCTGAAGGCTACAAGCTGTCTCAAATCCACCTTGTATAGTTCTGATGCTCTCTGAAAGCATTTCTTCTGAGTTAAGGGATCTACAAAAAATGCACCAAGCTCAGGCTCTTCAATAATCTTGCCATCTTCAAACTCTGCTCCACTAGGCAGGCTGTGGTCAACTCCCTTCATCTCAACAGCATAGTCACCCTGTTCAATTAAGATGAGGAGTTCATCAAGCTCAGTGTCTTTCCTTGTCCTCCTGGCCTTTATTTTTGGTTGTGTCACATAGACACCTTCACTAACTTCTTTTGAGATCAGGCCAAGATTCTTCACTCTCTACATCAACTTTTGACATAAGCCCTGATTGTCTTTGTCGTTTCTGACTTAGATTCACTCAGAGCAACTGCCAACTCAATCCATTCCCTGTACCCCATCTGTGCAACATCAGTGTAGTCATACGTTTCTAGTTCTGGGCCTGTTGCACCCATTCTGGTTATTTTCAACTTCCACTGACTACCTTTTCTTGATATGGGAACAACTTTGACAATTGCTTCCTTGGCAAGCCTTCTATCAGCAACATCCTGAAATTTTCTTTTAGCCAAGTTGTCAAAGTGGAACTGAGCTCCTGCAGAGGGTACTTGTGTTTTGGTCACAGAGACCTGAGCACCCTTTTCTTTTCTGCTTCCTTCTCTCCTGTTGATCCCTTAGCAACTTCCATTAATTTCTTTTGAACTTCTAGAGAGGACATTTTAACTTTCCTTGCCTCTTGAAGTGCAAAAGACTTAGCAGCTTCGGCAGATTCTTCTTCTTTCCTTAGAGCTTCCAGGGCTTGAAGCTATTCTTCTCTGAACTCAAAGTATTTGTGCATGGGAAGACCCATTTCTTTAGCCCTGGCTTTGTGAAATTTAATTTCTACTGCTTTCGGCTGTTGGGGATCAACTGCTACTTTTTCTTTTCCTTTAGCTGCTGTAGTGACAGCAGCTTCAGGACTTTCTTCTTCTTCTTCTTCTTGAAGAATCAGATGCCTCCTTCTGCTGCTTGGCCTGTCCTCAGGAATGAATTCCTCCCCCTTAGACTGAGCAGAGATTGGAGATTCAGCCTGAGTAGGCTGAGCAGCCTGGGAAGCACCTTCCATTGTACCTGTATCAGATGCTCCTGCTGGATGACCAGTGGGTATTGCAGGCACTGATTTCTCCTTAGGAGAAGAAGTTTTCTCCCCCTTAGACTTAGTCTTTGAGGCAAATGACTTCTCCCCCTTTGAAGGAGATGTACCAGCACCTTCAACACCTGGTCTGCCTGAAGACACGAAGTCAGCAGGCTTGCCAGCAGTTTTGGCAGCAGGCTTGGGGCCAACAAGGCTGTTCACTAAGAAGGCTAAGTTGTCCTTCACCTCTGCAAGCTGGGAAAGACAAAATTGAAGAGAAGAGGCCTGGGTGTCAGCAAGAGAGGTCAATTTGACAATGTTTTCCCTATCAGAAGCTGTGAACAACAGGCTTTGAAGCTGTGCAAGAAGTAGTTCAAGAGAATCTTGCACATCAGCAAGGTCTGATGACACAGAATTGGATAGGGAGCCAATAACAGTGTTCAAGCTGGCCAAGGTGGCAGGAAGGGTAGAATTGCAAGAAGTGAGGAGAGATGACAGCTGTTGAGATATAGCTGCCATTGAGGACACTGAGTCCTGTTGTAGTGAAAGAATAGAGGAAAGGGAAGTAGAGACACTTTGCAGCTGTGCAGTGAGTGCAAGCAGCTGTGGAGAATTATCAGGTTGTGTAGTTGCTGGGAAGGAATCTTTGAACAAATCAAAGAATCCTTTAAGCTGTGCAGACACAGAGTCTGAAATGAGAGAAGGTAGAGAGGACATGGAGGATTCTAAAGAACTAACTTTGTTGGTCAGCAATGTAAGCTGATCCTTCAAAGGCAGGTCTTTAGGAGATGGAGGTGTATGGGTGGACTGTTTAGATTGTGTTGAGGGAGAGGAAGAGGATGAGGCTGGTGTGTGAGGATGTGATGGAGAGGGAAGAGGAACAGTTGAAAGAAGCTCCATAGCCTGGGCAAAAGTAATGTGGCCCAGCTTGGAGGGGTCAAAGGGTCCTTCAGCAGTGGCAGTAGCTGCATCATCAGGAGAAGGGGTTGATGTTGGGGGCCTTTCAGATGCTGCTTGTATTGCAACACCTTCATTAAGGCCAATGGATGTTCCCTTTGCGGTGCCTTGGTGTAAAAGCACCTCATCATGGGGAGATGGGATATGCATTTCAACATCAGCAGTGGTAAATTCTGCTGATGGAATTTGCATAGAAGGGGCAGCCTCACCCAAGGGATGGTATGTTCCCTGAGGTTCATCAGCTTGAGTTGTTGGTCCCTCAGCAGCTGTTTGGTGTTGAACAGCTGTATCATAGGGAACAGAAGTTTGAGGCTGATCTGCTGATTGGTCTAAACCAGCAGTGTGGACACCTCGTGCAGACTCAGGGTGTAGAGAAGTTTGAGGAGGGAAAGTGTGGACATAGTATGGAGTGGAGAGGACTCTTGTCTTTCAATATTCTCAGCCTGTTGGGAGGCTGGAATAGTGGAGGTGGCTATCTCCGTTTGTACAATTGGCTCCTGTTGGGAGGAACCAGAGCGTCTAGGCTGACTCTGGGTGGACACAGGTTGGAGTGAAGCAGGCTCCAATTGTGCTGAACCTTCTCCCAAAATAGGAGAGGCAGTAGGGGTGGCTTCTCTTACAACTGAACCCTGTTGTGAGGGAACAGAGGAGCTGGTTGTTGGGGCTGATTTCCTTTTGGCGAGTGATTTATGTTGGTATTGGATGGATGAAGTGGGTGATTGTGGAGAGGTGATAGGTTTTGTTTGGACAGGATGTGAGACTGGGTCAGGAACAGGTGGGTTGGCCTGTTCCCTGGTCTCAGGTGCCACAAAGGCACCAGCCACAAAGACATCAGGTTCAACAGATGAACCAGGGTGACGAGCCTGTTCCTCCTCAGCCACGGAGGCCAAGGTAGCAGACTCAGACTGAGCTATTTTGGCCTTCTTGTGGACAGGCCCAGCTTCAGTGGTTGCCAGGGTCCTTTTAACAAGCTTGGCCCTGGCTTTGGATTTTCCCTTGGGAGCAGGTTCAAGATCCACCCTCACATCAGAGGGTCCTTCCACCAATCCTAACAGCCTCCTCATTGGTGTTGACAAAGGAGGCTCATTGGGTAGAACATGAGTTTAAAACACTCTATTTTCTTGTTGTACCAGGTTCAGAACAGCAGCAGGACGGTTTTCTTGTTGTAAGAAACCTTGGATATCGAACAGCAGCAGGACGGTTTTCTTGTTGTACCAGGTTCCTCAAATTCAGAAAAATCCATTTGGCCATGTCGATTGTTGTCCCATCCACCAGCTGTAGAACAATGGGGACTTCATCACGGCTTAGTTGGTCGAATGAACCAACCTTACTTCCGAAGCACATCACCACCGAGGCAAATAGAAAACTGTAGGTCGGAGACAGATCCTTCCTAAACAATGTTGCTCCGATTTTGGATTCTGCTACACCACAGAGCGTAGCAGATTGCCCATTTGATCATCTTCAGGTTGAGGCATGTCATATGGGTCAGCAGTTGGCAGATGAAGAACCTCCCTGAGAAGATCAGTTGTGATCTCAATGGTCTGAGTCACATTGAGAATAGTCCCCTTTATGACTTTGGTGTTTGGGTTGTAGGCACAAGTGTACCAAAACTCGTACACCATCTCCTGGTACAGGACACCAGGAGTGGCAGTCATAGCATAGTTCAACGGATGAACTTTGAGAAATTCCACCATCTGTTCATAACCCTTCCCAACATAGTTTTTGGGAATAGTGAGGTTAGCAATGTAGTTAGTGGGTTTGATGGTCAACATTGTGGTAACTAATGAGTGTTTAACTACATGATCACCAACGAACACTGGAAGAAAGGGATTGTTTCTTTGAGCCATTTGTGAAGGATTGGGGTTTTGAGAAGCAGAAGACACTTAGTCGATTTAGGGTTCTTGAGGATTTCTGGAAATAGTGAGGAAGACGAAGATGAAACAGTAGGGGGTATTTATAGGAGTTGAATGTGAGTGGGTATGAGAGAGAAACATTTGGGCGGTTGATATGAAAAAGTCGTTAACGGAAAACGGAACGGTTGTCCATGTCAGACCGTTTGTCAGACCACTTGAACTAATGGTCTAAGCTGATGGTCAAACCTGTGATGGGCAGGGTCATCACAAGCTGTTCACTCTTCAAGCTGTTCCTTCAACCTGTTCAGCTATGTAAGAACAGGTTGTGTTCAATAGCTGATCAGGTTACAAGACAATGTCTTGTAAGACAGATTGAAAGAGTGAGCAGGGTGAAGGTTTGATCATTAAATCAGGCTTGACATATAAGTTGTTACTTGTCAAACCTATTATATGCTCAAGCTGTTCAAGTTTTACAGAAGACGGCTAAGTATAGAACGTGCATAGTCTGTTCTGTCTAAGCTGTTCTGAAAGAACTTGAGCAGTGTGAGACATATAACGTCTTAGAACATTAAGGACACTTAGTCACTTTTGTTTAACATGCCCAGCTTACTGACAAGGTAATTAAACCTGGTTTCATCAAGAGGTTTGGTGAAAATGTCTTCAAGCTGTTCATTGGTGGAAATAAAACTTGGCTCCACATTACCTTTCTGAATGTGATCCCTGATGAAGTGATGTCTGACCTCAATATGCTTTGTTCTTGAGTGAAATACTGGATTGTTGGAAATGGCTATGGCACTTGTGTTCTCACACAGAATAGGAGTTTTCCTATACACAAGTCCATAGTCTTCAAGCTGATGCTGCATCCACAGAATCTGCCCACAGCAGCTTCTAGCAGCAATGTACTCAGCTTCAGCAGTAGAAGTAGACACTGAGTTCTGCTTTTTGCTACACCAACTTATCAACTTACCACCAAGGAGTTGACATCCACGTGTTGTGCTTTTCCTATCTAGCATGCAGCCTGCAAAATCATAATCTGAATAACCTGTTAGTTCAAGGCTTGAGTCTTTGGGATACCAAAGACCCAAACCTGATGTGCCCTTCAGGTATCTAAAGATTCTTTTAACAGCAGGTAGATGAGATTCCTTTGGATCAGCTTGGAACCTAGCACACAAACAGGTGGCAAACATAATATCAGGTCTACTAGCAGTTAAATATAGCAAGCTCCCAATCATACCTCTGTAAGCTCTTACTGAAACAACTTTGCCACTGGCATCAGCATCCAATTTTACATTGGTTGTCATTGGGATTTTAATAGGAGAACTTTGATCAAATTTAAACTTTTTCAAGAGATCTGAAGTATACTTTCTTTGATTTATAAAAGTTTCAGTTGAGTTTTGTTTAACCTGTAATCCTAAAAAGAAAGTAAGTTCTCCCATCATACTCATTTCATATTTGGATTTCATGAGTAATGAAAAATTCTTGCATAAATGCTCATTGGTAGAACCAAATATTATGTCATCCAAATAGATTTAAACAAGCATAATATCAGACTTCACCTTCTTTATGAACAGTGTGGTATCCACTTTACCTCTAGAATACCCATTGCTCATAAGAAATTCAGTAAGAGTGTCATACCAGGCTCTAGGGGCTTGTTTGAGACCATAGAGAGCTTTGTCCAACTTATAGACAAAACCTGGATGTTGTTCATTTTCAAAACCTGGAGGCTGCTTGACATAAACTTCTTCTTGCAGCTTCCCATTCAAAAATGCACTCTTCACATCCATTTGAAATACCTTAATGCTCTTATGAGCAGCGTAGGCTAGATACAAACGAATTGTTTCTAGCCTGGCCACAGGAGCAAATGTCTCATCGTAGTCAATTCCTTCCTCCTGTCTATAACCCTGAGAAACCAGTCTTGCCTTATTTCTAATGACATGACCTTGCTCATCCATCTTATTCCTGAAAACCCATTTAGTGCCAATTATAGTTTTGCCTTTAGGAGCAGGGACCAGCTTCCATACCTTGTTTCTCTCAAACTGATTGAGTTCTTCTTGCATGACAGTGATCCAGTTGGCATCTTTTAGTGCTTCATCCACCTTCTTTGGCTCCATTAGTGAAACAAAACTAGAGAACATGCAGAAGTTCCCTAAGCTATCCCACCTTGTTTGTACCCCTTTGTTGATGTCACCAATTATTTGATCATTGGGGTGACGTCTGATCCACTTAGGATCATTCTTCAATGAGGATTCTCCTGAGTTATCAACAGCTTCAGCAGGTCCTGTTGAACAGCTCTCAAGATTTTCAGACACACTGTTGTCTTGAGATTGTTCACTTGTTGAACATGACTGACCACTGTTGAACATATCAGCAGAGGAACCAGGAAAATCAGCATTGATAGGTTCAGGACATGCAGTTGTAATTAAGTCAGTACACTTATTCAGCCTAGTGCCCGTTTCATCATCATCATCTCCATCATTGCTATCATCTCCATTTCCTCCTCTCACATCAGATAGAGTCCAATCTGAATCTCTCACTCAACACGCTCTCTTCATTCTCCCTCAACACACTTTGACCCTGTTCAGCAACCCCATGTTGCTGAACCTCAGGGGTTACTCCTTTGATAGGAGGCCTCGGCTCTTGAGGCTCCACTGGAGCATGATCAAATCTGTATAATCTTACACTCTCAACACTCTCATCTGCATACTTCAAGATTTATTTAGGGATAGAAAGAATATTCGCATTTGGATCATCCCTGTTGATATGTAGACTCATCATCACGTGTCTGGGCATTTCAGTGAATTCGCCCTCTTCGTAATATTTATCATTTGCTCTCAATATGCCTCTGATAAGTATCTGAATAAATCGTTGTACAGGAATGAATGGTCATGCTCTGTTTGTGGTCTTTGCTAGCACCACCTCTTTTAAGTCCTCCCAGACACACTGAGCAAAATCATAATGTTTATTGCATGCAACTCCATTACAGATTTGGAGTGTATGTATACTCCCTTTCTCTACGCCCGTGTGCTTTGAAGTCATACACTTATTCAGTATGCATAATAGTGTATACCATTCTCTATTTAAGCCGTTATGATGGAATAATGAAATCTTGTGCAGTGGCTTATTATAACCCAGATTTATAAAATCTCTGCACTTTTTATCAGGAAAGTTATTCCTGTCTATCTTCCTCGGTAACAACAAGTTATGATGGAGTCTAGCCAGAGTAACTTTGAGTTTGAAATGGTCAATTGTGACCTTAAAGTGATGGTCATCGGCATCACGATCAAACTTGATAGTATGCTTAACGGAATAAAAGGTTTATACTGAAGAAAATAGCCATAAGGATGGCCTTTCAGTATCTCAACAACAACTAGGTGGCTAACTTTTATTACGGAGGAGTCTAGCCTATGGTTATTATCAGATAGAAGTAGAAAGTGTTTAGGCTTCATGAGATGGGTTTCAGGTATGGGTGATGTAGGTTTGGGACCAACAATGTATTTGATTTGACAGGTTTGGATTCTATGGTATGGTTAGAAGATGATTAAGAATTGGATGAGTTAGAGGCATGTGTGGGGGCTGCGAAGCAATTTAAAACTTATAAAAATAACAAACATGTTAGAAGCTACAGGTAAATACGAATATCAACAACAGATAAAGAAAAATAACATTTGACAAGAAGTTATAAAAATCTGTGTTTCATTGTTTACAGCATCGGGATTACAGACAATAATATTAAAATATTACTATGAGAACTCCAAAGTCAACCATTAAGGGACCAATTTTAATAAAAGACAGATTTGAAACTTAACCTGTTAAAAGTTAATTTCCTTTTAAAGAATTAAATTTCCCAAACTTAGAAAAAAAATTTAGAAAAAAAATTCGAATTAAGCTTAATGAATTTCAGATGAATAATGAAGAATTTTGAAGTATAAGCATGAATTCCGATTGAGTAAGAATTAACTTCGAGTGAATAAGGACCAATCTTGAATATTAAGGACCAATCTCAAAGTGTATAGTGTTGGGAAATAGTTTAAGTACATTCAAGCTGTTAGTTAGACTTCTCAGACTGTTAGTAGATTTGTCATGTAAATACAAAGTTCATGCTGCTAGTTGAAGAAACTCGAGCTGCCAGTGTAAAAGTTCAAGCTGCCAGAGCAAAACAACTCAAGCTGCTCAGTTCATGCTGTCAAGGGATTCAAGCTGCTCAACAGTTTCATAAACAGAAAGTGCTGATTTTCAGGAAAGATATCTACACGAAGATTCCAGCATATCTACTATCAGAGAAGTCATAGTCCTTCAAGGAAACAAGTCCAAAAAGCAATATAAATACAGAGAATAGGTCATTCTATTGTATAGAAGTATATAGAAGTTTTCTGCGTATTTTTGAGTCTGTAATTGCTTTATTGATTAAGTTTTCATAAGCCTCTAAGGTTGTAAAACCCTAAGAACAGTCTGTGTTCTTCGTCTAATCAAAACAGATTAGAGGTGATTGTAATCATTGAATTCAGCAATACAAACAGTCTTGATTACTTCTTATGTTTTATGCTTCATTGGTTCTGAAAGTTTTTGTTAAAATAATTAAGTGTTATTCCGCAAACTTCTTAATTAAACTTTGATTCAAAGCAAGATTATTGATTTATACTCTGATAAATTTCAAATCAGTTAATCTTGGTTATTCAGTTTTAGATCCTGACAAGTGGTATCAGAGCCAGGTTGTTCTTTGTTTTTCAAAGTCGAAAACTTTCTTTCAAATTTTTAATCTTTTACAATGGAATTTGAAAATAGCAGCAGTGGATCTGGGCAAGGACTCAAAGTGCCTATGCTCAAGCCCACTGAGTTTGAGATGTGGAAACTCAGGATTCAACAGCAATTCATTCATTGATTATGCCATATGGGAAGCTGTTGAATTCCCTCCTGTAGTTGATCCAGAACTTGTTGCTGAGGGAAAACCAGTCAAACTCCTCCAAAAACTGAACTTGAAAGGAAGGCTAGAATGAATGAAGTGAAAGCACTCACACTATTACAAATAGCCATTCCTAATGCTTATCAACATCAGTTTAAAAAGTTTTATACTGCTCACTCTCTTTGGAATGCCTTAGAGAAGAGGTTTGCTGGTAATGCCAGTACCAAGAGAAATCAAAAGGACCTCTTGAAACAGCAGTATGAAAACTTTTCTGGTGGCAAGAATGAAAACCTCACTCAAATCTTTGACAGGTTCAACAAACTGATAAGTGAACTGGAAAGGGCAAAGGTCAATCTGGATCAAGATGAAGTCAACAGAAAGTTTCTCAGATCTCTTGGAGAAGAATGGACAGTCTATGCTGCACAGTGGAGAACAAAAGACACACTTGATGAGATAGAATTGGATGATCTGTATAACAGTTTAAGAGTGTTTGAGACTGAGATTGATGCTAAAAAGAAATCCTTTTCTTATAATCACAACACTGCTCTTTTGTCCTCTGAAAAATCTAATAACTGTGATTCTTTTTCAGGTGGTGATGGCAATTCTGCTGAAACTCATTATGAAGCTTTTGTTGCCAATGATAGATTATTTGCTCTAAATGTTGAAGACTTGGAACAAATCCATCCTGATGATCTTGAAGAGATGGATTTAAAGTGGCAACATGCAATGCTGACCATGAGAGCCAAAAGATTCCTGAAAAGAACTGGAAGGACCAACGTTCAAGCCAAAACAGATGGCAAACCATCTTTTGATAAATCAAAAGTGGAATGCTATAAATGCCATAAGCTTGGTCACTTTGCCAGAGAATGTAGATCTCAAGGTCAACAACCATCAAGGACTTCACAGCCCATTCAAGCTTCCTCATCAACGGCACTTGTCTCTCAAGAAGACAATGTGTTTGACTGGAGTGATCAGACAGAGGAAGAATTCCAAAATCAAGCACTTATGGCAGAAACCTCAAATGTCTCCTCCACTGAACTACCATCTGAGGTAAATTCTAAACTCTGCTCTCAATCATGCAAAAATATGGTTAAAAAGTACAGAGATCATAATGAGAGCATGTGCAAAACGCTAGCTAAGATGGAAGAAAGGAGATATGAATATATGCAAGCCATAGAAGATCTGGAAAAACAGATCAATGACTATAAGGATAATGAGCTTCAATTCAAATGGGGTATGATAGAAACTATCATGAATGGGAGAAAAAGGAACTCAATAAGAAAATAGAATCTCTGAATAAAAAGGTAGAAGAAACTGAACAGAAGGTGTTAGAGGCT